>SKCR01046923.1:0-77233 GCA_019454045.1 Zanthoxylum bungeanum | reverse complement strand
GTTCTCTATTATGTTGCAACTATCGGGATAATATGACAAGTTCATGATTATCCGATTATAGAGACTAGTTGTTTGTGATCCGATAAATGCTTCGTACGGGGCAGACATTATTCCAGCCCCAGGCCTTGCATGTGACATCTGATATTGGATCGCAATACGCAATACTACGTATACTACGCCTGAGAAAGATTATATATTCCTTAAAGAATATTTTTGGAGAATTGGGTAGGCACGGTACTTTGCTAGAAGCCAACCATATCTCGTAAATCGGTAAGAATGTGGTACTGGGTACGCACATATTCAGATAGTCTAATGACCGGATTTACTGCCAACATATCCAGGGATCTCATGGGTCGCTTCCCGAAGATTCACCGATGACGTATGACTCGAACATAATTAATCTGGGATTAATTAGAAGAGAGAGAAAATTAATCTAGGATTACTTACGGTGAGATTTTATCTGGGATAAAATTCAATTAGAAGAGAGAGAACGATTAATTCGGAATTAATCGATAAAATAATATATTCGATATATTAAATTAAATTAGATTTCATAACGAAATTAAAATTGGATTTTAATTCAGGCGAACGAATTAATTTAGAATTAATTTGCGAGCGACTTTAATAATAATTTTGCAATGCATTATTATTTAATTAAATTTGATTTAATTAAGTCGCAACGGAAAATTCGTTAATTCAGAATTAACGAACCCGAGCCCGGAATGTGTTTGCGGGCCCACTCGGATTTTGAATTCAAGTGGGGCCCACACAAGTCACATCACAGTCACATCACCTAGTCACTTCAATCAACTTTTAGTTGATGGAATTTGGTGGGTTGTTGATGACTTGTTCAACACACTAATGTGAGAGATGATTGACCTTTACCAACTTTGAGTTTGGTATATCATATTTTTTATTTTTGGAAATCAAAAACAAGTCAACACTCATCTCTTCTCATCTCTCTCATTCACACCCAAAGCACTCTCCATCTCCCAAATCTTGGCTTGGCCGAGAGTCACAAGGAAGAACAAGGGGAATTTTGTTGCAAATTCCTCCATTGCTAGCACACAAAGAATCATACAAAGGTGATAGGGAAACCATTCCCATTGAACTGGGAATCAAAGATCAAAGCTTGGAGCTTCATTCACATACTTTGGAGGAGCTTGGAACAACTTCAAAGAGAGCAAAAAAATTTGTTTTCTACACATCCTATAACCGATCAAAGTGAGTATATTTCCGCTATACTTCTTTTCGTATTCACATAATTTCATGCTTAATATGATCTTGGTTTGACCTTAAAAACCCAACAATGGTATCAGAGCCTATTTGAGCATGAAAATGAATTAGGGTTCTTAATCTAAAATTTGGGTATTTTTGATTTGAGCATGATTTGATCAAATTGTTTGTTTGAGTATGCTTATATATTGATAACTTAGAGTTATGCATGATCAATTTTGTGAAAAATTAATTGGATTAATTTTCCCCAAATACATCGGCTTAGCCAAATGTGAGCATGAACCCTAATGTCATGGTGATTTTGATTTTAGACCATTCGATGTGTTTAAAATGATTGGATAAATTGATTTGTGATTTAATTGGATTGAAATCAAAATTAATGCAAAAAAATCCATTAATGCCGTGACCTATAGAGCATGTAAATGAATTGATTTTGTTTCAATTGTGTTGGACATGAATTGAATATAATAAAGCATGATTTATTATGTAAATTGGTATTTTGGAAATGTTAATTTGAATAATTAATTATGGCTATACACTTTAATTAATTAAATTATGAAATTTGGAATATTACAATTTAATTAATTAGGCTTAATTTCGAATTGGGCTAATATTGTTGTATTTGGGCCTAATGGGCTTGGTTGGGCCAAGTGGGTTAGGACAATTGGATTGGATCCAAATTGGGCCTAAAACCATTCCATTAAGTCCAAATATAATAAATGGGCCTTTAAAATTAATTGGGCCTAATGGGCTAAAATTAATTTTGCGGCAAAGGGTGATTCCTTATTGGGCTTTGGTTGCCAAAGTCCATGCCTTAATAAATTAATTGAAAGCCCATTGGACTTTAATTAAATTGACATTGGATGTTAATTGGGCTTTGAGACCCATTAAGATTAGATTTAGAATCTAAGTCGTAAAGGCACATTAATAAAGTGTAATTATTTAATTTGGATTTAAATACAGAATAGTATTGAATACAAATTAAATCAGATTTAAAATTATAGTTCGATATAATTCAAGAATTCGTACTTTGAGTACTTATTCTTAAACGAGTTGGACTCGAGCAAATCAAATCGTTGTTTGAACATTGGATGATCACTTAATTCAAAGATTAATTAATTGGATTAGATTGATTGAATAACATGCTTTGTGTGAATACATGGATGTGTTGTATGAATAATGTATATCAGATGGATATTAGATGGGTGAGGGCAATTTTGGAAATTGTTGTAATAAATTTAGAATTTATTAAATTAGACCTGCGTGTCCAGCATTTATCTCTCGATTCTTTGTAATTTTCTTCTCACCAATTCCCCTCAATGTAAATGAGGTTTCCTTAGAAGTATTATGTAATTGGGTAGAAGTAAGAATAGTGCTAGCCGGGGAGAGGAAATGGAGAGATTTGTTCTAGGAACAATTTGTTAAATATCCATCCGCATATCATTATTAATTTTATCGCGCCTTATTATGCTTTTAAAATGCATGCTTAAGGGTGTATGATGAGACCTAATTAAAGATAATAAATTGGTTGCCAATTTACGCAAAAACCCTCAATCAAATATTAAGCGTTTTTCCTTATATTGAGTGATTCTCTCTCAAGATCCAAGATTGGCACTGGTTTGTTGGCCAAAGTCAAGACCTTTGTCCATCGCGGATGTGTTTGAATCATGAAGGCTTTGTTCTATATCGTACGCCTTGGGCAAGTTGTGATTTGTTGGCCAAAGTCAAGGTCACTTCTTGTTCATCGGCCTCGATTACGAAGCTTTCCCACTGTCAATGGGACACGCTTAACTGGTTTCATTAAGCTTGTTGAGCCAAAGCCAAGGCTTAGTTGATTCAGAGGAAAAAGGTTAGGGAATATATTAGACATATTGGCATATATTGGATATATGTTTCGGACTTGGATGTCCACCTACTGGATCTAGTAATTGGATGGGATCCAATTGATCTTAGAGATCTACCTAGTTAAGTTTCATACAATTTGTTGGCCAAAGTCAAGGTTGTGTGTTATTTAAAGGGATCCTAGCCCACTAGGAAACTAGGTTTCCCGAGTACTCCACAGAGGGTTAGAGGCTCGCCGAAAAATAGTGGGAGGCAAGTATTAAATTTGCAATTTCGTTTAGATACTTGCCAATATGCGCTCATTTCATTTTTCATCATTAATTATTTAAATATTTATTAGTTGGACTAATATTCAATTGTTGTTTTAATTAAACAGTTGGACTGTATTCAAACTACTTCATTTATAGTTGATTATATAATTGGATTATAGTAATCAATATATTTGAATTTAACCAATCAAATAGTAGTTGATTATATAGTTAGACTATAGTAATCATTATATTCGATTGTACCTGAAATCGTTGATTGGATAGTTGGACTATTGGAATCAAGATAACTGAAATATTAGCGTTTAGGACATAATCCTAGGTGAAAATGTCTTTAGCGGCTTCAATTTTTCAAATTGGGAATAGAACCTCAGGATAGTCCTGGGAGCCAGGAAGTTACTTTATTTGATAGAGTGACATCTCGGGCCTTAGCCCGGAGTTGAGCAAATAGTGGAGCATGAGCTTTGGAAGACTCATGGTGATGATAACTTTAGTGCTCAATCCATTATGCTTGCCACAATGACTCCTTAATTTCTTCGTCAGAACTAAGGATTGGATCCTTATAGTATGATATTGAAATTGAAGGATCTTTATAGCTATATTCTTAGATCTTAGAAGTACTAATTGCAAAAGAAAACTCTTGGAGAGTTAATGGCTATGCTCAATGAGACAGAGCCAGAGCTTGCAAAAGGGCAAGAAGCGCAAGACGCATCTTACTTCGACATCCCAGAAGGCCAAGGCTTGGTTGAAGGCTTCTGGGGGTGTGAAAATAAGGGCACAGGCAAAATCATCATAGTCTTGTGGGAAGACAAAGGACATATCCCAAGATGTCTGCCTAAACTATGGCAAACGGGGTCACTGAAGCGTGGCTGCCGTATGGACAAGGCAGACATGAAGGAAATGAAGGTGGGGCAAGGCTCCGGCTTCAAGTATGTTTGTCATAAACATGTTCACTACTGGTTTCAAAATTGGATTTTTGATACTAGATGTGGTACATAAATATGTACTGATGTGCGAGATCTGCTGATTAACAGGATACTGACTTCAGGTGAGATTGACCTATGAGTTGGGAAACGGGACGAGAGTCGCTGTTTTGGCCATAGAAACCTAGGTTTTGGAACTGCCATTTGGGCATGTACTTAAATTAGGAAACTGTTATAATGTATCTAGTTTGACTAGGAACATTATCTTGTATCTAGTTTACCCGTTGCGGGTATACCTTTATATTCGAGAACACTAAGTGTTTTTTTATAAAGATGATATTGAGATAAACACATTAGATGTGAATAACAGTAGTTATATTTGAATATAACAAATCTCAAACATATAATAAGACAAACAAAAGCTCAAACTTTATAAATCTGTTGAGACTTAAAAGTGGCATTGTTGTCTGGGACACATTAAACAAGACTCGTATATCCACACTTTCGAAGAGTGGATACTAGGACGGATTTGATTCTAATTCAAATGATGTCTACGAATCTAGTTTATTAGGCAAAGTGCCTAAAACATCTTTTACTTGGTAAAAATGCAAGTGCCACTGATCTGTTAGCCTTCGTTCATAGTGACGTAAGTGGGCCCATGTCTAGCTAGGCTATAGGTGGATATGAATACTTCGTAACCCTTACGGATGTGGCATCGCGTTACGGTTATGTGTATCCTATTAAACACAAGTCAGGAACTTTTGAGTAATTCAAAGAGTTTCAACAAGAAGTAAGAAAACAGACCGGTAAAAGTATTAAAAACATTATGGTCGAACCATAATGTAAAATACTTAAACATATGAGTTTCAAGATTACCAGAAAGAGTATGGTATTCTTTCACAGTGGACTCCTCCCGGGACACCTCAATTTGATGGTGTGTCCGAACAGAGAAACCGAACTTTGTTGGACATGGTAAGGTTAATGATGGGTCGCTCTGAGCTACCAATTTCCTTCACAAGATATACATTTAACAATGCAATACTTATTTTGAATAAGATTCCATGTAAATCTGTTAGACAGACTTCATATTAGATATGAACAGGAAAGAAACATGATTTCTCATTCCTGAAGATTTGGGATGTTGGGCATATAATTGAATATTTGGATGGTACCAAACTAGAACCTAAATCGGATAAGTGCCTAATTGTAGGTTGTCCTAGGGAAACCAAAGTATAGTACTTATGCAACTCACAAGAGAACAATGTAATTGTTGCTTTCCATGCGGTTTTCCTAACAGGAATTCCTATATGCAGTGGTAAGTGGGAAGAAAGTAGAACTCGATGAAAATAAGAGTAATACGGTTCCAGGCGCCGAGTCCTCACGGAACACCAACAGCTCATCAGGGATGAAACTGTACCAATAGTCTTCTAATACACAAGAACCACGTAGGTCAGAGAGATTCAGAAAACAACCTAGGAGGTATGGGTCTCTGATCTCACCAAATGTAGATGTCAATCTTATCGAGGAAGATGGACCGACTATGTATAAGGAAGTGATACAAGGTATCGACTCCTTTTATGGCAAAGGGCCATGAAGTCCGAAATGGATTCCATATATACCAACCAAGTTTGGACACTAGTTGATGTACCATAAGGCATTGTGTCTATTGGTACTAAATGAGTCTTCAAGGAAGACATACATGGATGGTAACATACAAATGTACACATCTAGGCTTGTACAGAATGGGTATCGTCAACGACATAGTGTCGACTATGATGAAACTTTTTTCACCTATTGCCATGATTAAATCCATTCGGATAATGCTTGCTATAACTGCATATTTCGTTTATGAAATATGGCAGATGGACATCAAAATCGCTTTCCTTAAGGGAAACCTTTTGGAGAATGTTTAAAACATCCTTAGGGTTTTGTCATACCATAACATGCAAACAAGGTTTGCGAGTTAAATCGATCCATTTATGGATTGAAGCAAGCATTGTGTTCTTGGAACTAACGTTTTGATAAGATTATAATGGTATATGGTTTCATTCAAAACGGTAAAAATTCTTGTGTATATAAGAAGGTTAGTGGGAGCGCACTGACAATGATGTCCTATATAATGATGACATCTCATCTTTGGAAATGACATTCCCATAATACAATCGGTGAAAGCTTGGCTTTCATTAAAA
This sequence comes from Zanthoxylum bungeanum, assembly GCA_019454045.1. Classification (NCBI taxonomy): domain Eukaryota; kingdom Viridiplantae; phylum Streptophyta; class Magnoliopsida; order Sapindales; family Rutaceae; genus Zanthoxylum; species Zanthoxylum bungeanum. Next base: position 70,777 of record SKCR01046923.1, on the reverse strand, counting down.
TTCTCCATGAATATCTGGGAGATGCAGGCTTTATTCTAGGAATAAAGATCTACTAGGATAGATCTAGAAAGCTGCTGACAACCTTCCCAGAGTTTGTACATTTTCGAAATGTACGTGACCTGATGTCTCATATGCTTTGAGCATATATAGACGCTATAAGGCCAATCCAGGTGATGGTCACTGGATTGATGTAAAGAACATCCTTGAGTATCTTAGACGAACTAAGGATGCTTTCTAAATTTATGGAGAATGCTTGAGGTAACTGGGTTCACCGTTGCAAGTTTCCAAACCGACAAAAATGACTGTAAGTCGCAATAATGGTACTACATAGTTTGAATAATGGAACAGTGAGCTGGAAATCTTCCAAGCAAGATACTGTTGCCGAATAAATAACAAAAGTGGAACAATGTTGTAGCTGAGGCAGCAAAATAAGCAATTTTGGATCTATATAATCCTAATTGGATTAGGTATAGTTCTGTTAGCAGCTGAGCTGGGCTACAACACAGGCTAAAGAATTACGGTCTCATCAACGATCCAAGTATATACTTCGAATATTTCATCTGATTCGTCGGTAATACATCGTGGCGATATGATGATCGAATAAAATACATCAGATGATAACACTGCAAATCCGCTGACGAAAGCTATTTCTCAACAGAAGTTTGAGCGACCCGTACATAGTTCAGGTGTAGGACACTTGGGTGATTGGCTATAGGCCAAGTGGGAGATTGTTGGATAATTATGACCCATAGCATCACTATTTTGTACAGAACATGGTGTTGTTGTACAAATAAACTATGTGACAAAGGAAATTTCTCTTTTATCATTTGTAATTGGATTACCGGGATATATATATAAATGATAAAAGTACATATGATTAGTACCTGATTAATAAGATATGAGACAGTATTAATCCACGTAAGGTTTAATCAATAAATATCCATAGTCGTAGTATTATCGAGACTGGACATCGATAATGCGGAATAGGCTAGTATTACACTTGTGCGTGTTATGGAAGCGTAACAGCATAGTTCTCATATATTTGGGTATTGGATACTCATGCGAGAGTAATAGGAGGTTCTGTTTACCGATGGTACGGAAACAGCTTTGCTCTGGATAGACCCATTGGAATCCCATTGGTAGTATGACTATGTGTCTATAGGAATCCGCTTCAAGGTAGGTGTATTTGGTCTTAACTTGAGACTTGCATTGCTAGTACTTGCGAAAATCAATACGCTTTGGTTTTGGTCATCCGGGACTTTAATAGGTTCTATGTATGCCTCTTCTGGGTTTATTGAGAATCGTAGTGTATTGGGTGTGAAGTCAAGATGGAAGTATCACTTCAGTTATATGGATTTGATGATCACGCAGGGTTAAAGAACCAGTTCTCTATTATGTTGCAACTATCGGGATAATATAACAAGGTCATGATTATCCGATTATAGAGACTAGTTGCTTGTGATCTGATATATGCTTCGTACGGGGCAGACACTATTCCAGCCCCAGGCCTTTCATATGACATTTGATACTGGATCGCAATACGTAATACTATGTATACTACGCCTGACAAAGATTAAATATTCCTTAAAGAATATTTTTGGAGAATTGGGTAGGCACGGTGCTTTGCTAGAAGCCAACCATGTCTCGTAAATCGGTAAGAATGTGGTACCGGGTACGCACGTATTCGGATAGTCCGATGACCGGATTTACTACCAACATATCCAGGGATCTCATGGGTCGCTTCCCGAAGATTTACCGATGACGTATGACTCGAACATAATTATCTGGGATTAATTAGAAGAGAGAGAAAATTAATCTAGGATTAATTACGACGATATTTTATATGGGATAAAATTCAATTAGAAGAGAGAGAACGATTAATTCGGAATTAATCGATAAAATAATATATTCGATATATTAAATGAAATTCATTTCATAACGAAATTAAAATTGGGTTTTAATTCGGGCGAACGAATTAATTTAGAATTAATTCGCGAGCGACTTTAAGAATATTTTGCGAGGGATTATTATTTAATTAAATTTGATTTAATTAAGTCGCAACGGAAAATTCGTTAATTCGGAATTAACGAACCCGAGCACGGAATGTGTTTGCAGGCCCACTCGGATTTTGAATTCAAGTGGGGCCCACACAAGTCACATCACCTAGTCACTTTAATCAACTTTTAGTTGATGGAATTTGGTGGGTTGTTGATGACTTGTTCAACACACTAATGTGAGAGATGATTGACCTTTACCAACTTTGAGTTTGGTATATCATATTTTTGATTTTTTGAAATCAAAAACAAGTCAACACTCATCTCTTCTCATCTCTCTTATTCATGCCCAAAGCACTCTCCCTCTCCCAAATCTTGGCTTGGCCGAGAGTCACAAGGAAGAACAAGGGGAATTTTGTTACAAATTTCTCCATTGCTAGCACACAAAGAATCACACAAAGGTGATAGGGAAACCATTCCCATTGAGCTTGGAATCAAAGATCAAAGCTTGGAGCTTGATTCACATACTTTGGAGGAGCTTGGAACAACTTCAAATAGAGCAAAAAAAATTGTTATCTACACATCCTATAACTGATCAAAGTGAGTGTATTTCTGTTATACTTCTTTTCATATTAACATAATTTCATGCTTAATATGGTCTTGGTTTAACCTTAGAAACCCAACACTATCCCCATAAGCCTCTAATTATCTCACTATGATCATCATCACTAACTCTTCTCAAATTACTGTCCCATGCATAGGGACCATTACCCTGACTCAAACGACCTGAAATGAAACTCAATATTGATAATGTATATCCAATATTACTTTCCTTTACAACTTTATTCATAAACATTTTAACTCTATATAATGACCGAATGCAATACCAATGACAGTTACATGACTTCACATTGACTCTAACTGAACTATCTCCCTTTGACTTGACCTGGTGGACTCAACACCCTAGTGACTGCCATCAGTATCCCTCATCTGGAGCTCGTCCTCTGGTTATACTTGTAAGAAAAACACCAAAAGTGGAGGGTTAGATCGTTTGAATGACCTAGTGAGTGGGCAGTTGAAAATAGGAACTAAAATGCTCTTTGAAAACCCATGGTTCTAAAACCAACTTTTATCTCAAAGAAATCATCTTTCTGAAATCTCTTTCCTTATCTGAAAATAATTCTCTTTCTGGAAAACTTATCTGAAATTTGCTTTTGGTCTACAAATCTCTGAAATTCTCATAATACGGTTCCTTATGAAAACTCTTTCTTAAAAAATATTTTCTGCAAGTCTGTCTCTGAAAATCCATATCTGAAAATCGGTTTCTGAAAATCTATATATGAAATCTGAATATCTGGGGCATGGGGGCGTTACGTACCGCCGTCCCCCATATACAAAATCTGGCGCTTGGGAGCGTCCCCCCGTACGGAAATATCTAGTGGTCTTGGGGCGTAACGTATCGCCGTCCCCCAAGCCACAAATCTGGAGCCAGGAGTACGGATCTATGCTACCCTTCTGACTCAAAATCTGGGATCTAGGGGCATCAGTCATCCCTAGTCCTAAACTGCATGTGCACACGATATTTGTAACCGTCAATTCCATATCTGAGTCAAGTTACATATTGAGGTGGGTTTTTCTCTCATGCCTCCAAAAATCATGAAACTCAAGCTTTTGAAATCATTCTTTCTAAAACATCTTTAATTGTAAAACATATGTAATAAAACTTTGGCAAACGCCTTATGTGCGGAAAAGTAAGTTTGATATAAGAAAAAAAGTTAAATAAAATCAGTTTGAGAAAATGGTCCACACACAGATTTGAAATCTGGCTAACATTACCTTACTTCGGCGTAGGAAATTACAGTTCCTACAACAATCTATAATTGGTACACTTGATTAGAACATAGTTGAGGAATTTCTTAATTTAAGAAAATGCTATTACTACATGACGTGTTATGTCCGTGTCATAATGTAATGTATGTACGCGAGATGATATGAGGCCCTTAGGGTGGCCTATAATATGCTAGGGTGAAATTGGAATGAACTAAAACTGGTTTTAGGAAAAGTCTGATCACACGTTGCGACGTTGTCCTTTGGGCGTTGCGACGCTTACACGTGCAAATGAACTAGTGAGCATCCTCTGCTCCCGCATCATGACTTAAGGGTTGGTCGTTGTGATGTTAAGTGCTAAGCATCACGATGTCCACCAAATAGGGACGAGACAATGAGATTCTCTTTCTTTCTGCGTCGTGACACAAGTCCTTGGGCATCGTGACGCTTACATTCCAGAACCGAATCATGGGAATTTTCTAGTATGTGTCGCGACTCCGGGGGTGCACGTTGTGACGCCATCCTATTTTTCAAGATCCAACACTTACTTCCCAATGTCTAACTTACCCAAATGTATCTCCAACACCCCCACACTACAACTAACACAAACAATTCTTCAATTTCAATATTCAAGCATCTTAAACCAACACTTCATCATCAATTTAACTATTTAATCTCATAACTCCAACTTAGCTCAATGCTTAGCATTAATAAATTAGACCATTTCTAACAAAAAATCCATATCTTAGTTGTTTATCCAATTTAATGCAATCACTAACATGCCAATCATACTAACATAACATCATCTTATGAAAATTCTAGAACTTTAGTCTTAGGTCAAGTTTCTTTACCTCAACTTATTTGATTTTCTTCATCCTCCAAGCCTTTTAAGCTTGTTACATCTCTTCTTGGCTTGTATTATATGCTCTTCTTTGGGGTTGAAAAGGAAAATGTCATCCTCACTCTCTTTCTCCCTTCATTTCTTCTTTTTCTTCTCTTCTTTTTCTCTCCTATGATTTTTCTTCTTTCCATTTCTAGTGATGCATGAATAGTAGCCCTTATTTATACTAGGGACTTATTTGGATAATTTGAATAATTTTTTAAAAATCCGAAATTTGGCGAGAAATATAGAATTCTCTAAGTAGGTTCGCATGTAGTATTCATCTAAAATTTTTAGTTATATTTTTGAGCTGCTTCTGGTTTGAATTTGGAAAAATATTCAATGCGGAAGTTGTAGATCTCGGTCTTAGATTTCCGACGATATAAAATTCATAATAATCGAAGATTGTATGAAAAAGTTACAGCCCAAATATCATGGGTTATCCGGATTTAATCTTGGAATGAATTTCGTATCGGAATTGCGAAAAATTTGCCAAATGTTCAAAAAATCATTTCATTAGTGCATACATGTTCAAACATTATTTATATCATGTATCATGCGTCCCATAACATAATAGTCATCATGATTATCTAGGTGTTACAAATTCTCCCCCCTTAAATAGGGTTTGTCCTTGATTCCTTTCTGATGCTGAACTTCTTAGGTCTGCCTTGGTTTGAAAATATATGGTTCTTACTATGATTTCTGGGAATCCCTTATCTTGATATACTATATTCGATTCTTGTAGCCAAATACTTAGTTCTTGGAAATTCCTTCAGTAAAATTTTCTTGTGTGGAAATGTAGTCCATGTAATACACATATTGTCTAAACATAAATATATAATTTTTCACAGATAGTACTACTACGTCTCTATGGATGCTTGTATCTCCTGAAGCCAGGTCTCTTCTCATTTTGCCTTGATTCTGGGTAATTATTTAAAAGGGTAATCCTTGACGCTATTGTACCGATCACACTGGATACCTTATTGGTTAACAATCATACGTATTCTTCGTCTTACTTAACATCTATCTACAAAACCTCTTGCTATGCTGGCACATACTGCTATAAGGTTCTAAAGTTTTTTAGTGGATAATCCTTAAATTTTTATCTGAGAGGTAATTCCTTGTCTACAGTTCATGAACTTTCTATTAAGTACTTTGTACAACTGTCATGTTATGATATTTGTTATATATCATTGTAATCTCATTTCTAACCCTCTAGTTATACTCAACACCCTCTAATTCGATTACCTACTTGAGTTATCTGTTCTAATATGATACTTCTTTAGACCTTTTAGACGGTTATTCTTATGCCATATCTTCTTTACCATAGCAGGCTCAACAACTCATCTGACCATTTTAACTATACCTTCGGATTCTTCTGAATTGGTACTTTTAAATCTCCTAAAATACTAGTGATTCCCATGGTTTCTAACTTAACGCTGAGCTAAACATATATAAGAGAAATTTTTTTCGCCATTGCCAATGATCATACTGGATGTTTCATTAACTCCATATGTTTGATTTGATCTTGATATTCATTCTCTTAACTTATCTATTTAACTATTCCATTCTCTTTGCTAAGTTTTAACTAGTATCACTTCCGACCTTCACATTCTCATGCCTCTATCTATCTTTGGAGTTCAGGACCTCATAACTTATGACCAATCTCTTCATGTGCTTCTAGCTTACCATTAACATTGATGTTGGCGACTTGGTCTTGGTTAATGTTCTTACTTTTCTTTTACCTTAAATTCATTGCTAATATGGATTCAGTTATCCATCTTTTGGCAATGTTTTGTTCTTCTTGCCTAGTTATCCCAATACCCATTATTCCTGCATTCTTATTTCATCAAGTGTTAACTTGGTATCAATAATATACATATACTTGGTTTCCTTTGGCCATCTTACGTGTTACCCTAATAAATTCATTTCAAGTCATCTAAGCATTATACTTGCTATCTTCCTTCTACTTCCTATCTAATGTAAATTTAGTTTCATTTATTTACTGACGTATGCATTCCTAGTCATTTTATAGTTCTACTGGACTCACCATCAAAAGTCCATATTGGTATTGATGCACATTTGTTATGGTTTGTCTAGTATTTGTTTCCCATTGTCGTCTTATCTTGACAGTCCCACTTTCAAATATTTACTTGTTGTTCTTTTTGTCTTCTTTGTTGCTCTATTCTATACCTGAAACTCTATGGTTTATGTCTTTGTATCTTCATCTGAAGGATATTATCTCCTACATGTCCCTGGTCATATCTAGCATTGGTTCTCTTGTATTCTTATCATTGTTTATTGCTTTACTAATATTTTCTCTCTTTATTGTTTCATCTAGATAACTTCTTTTTCAAATCCTTTACCTATAGGTATTTTCCTCTTCAGTTTTGTTCTTATACTATATCTGAAGGTTTTACGTTTCGGCTTACTTCCACTGCACATTCATTATCTGTGGGAGTATCTTAGGGCGAATATCAAGGTTTTTCTTTGTTACTGTTGCCTACCAAGGGTTGGGAGGGAATGAGTTAGTCCTGAAGCCTTTTCGATTGTGATGATCTCACTGACCATCATTGTTGTATTTTCACGTGCTACTCATCTATAAGCCTAAGACTCTCGTGTTTACTGGTGTTGGCTCCCACACTAGGGTACTTATGCTCGATAGTATCTGAATTATCTCCTTCAATTATACTCCTGATTATTTTCCGTCTATTGATCTTACTACCTTTTATTGAGAACCTTCTTAAGGGTCACACTCTCTCAAAGTCTTACTATACTCCCTTTTGTTATTCATTCTTATGAAGTTTACCCTGTTAATTAGATTTCCTCCTTATCTCAGTCCCTTAAACTCCATACATCTTTAATCCCCTAGGAACTCCATCAACTTCGATCGCTTAGGGCATCTCTATTAAAATTTTGGTTCAGGTGCTATTCTCCTACTAGTTCTTCCATCCCAGTACAATAAGACTCTTTACAAGTCATATACTATATTTCTGAGAACTGCTCTCTCCAATTCCTTCGCTCTTTTGTGTCTTTACTCCATTAAGGCTTCCAGTTCTATGTTGACTTCTAGATTTGGCTTGACTTACTGTGACTTCAAACTGTTATATCTCATATAGAATATTTTAAATCAAGTCCTAAGATCATAGATTAAGCATGAAACAAGTTGAATACACATCAAAGGAGGTGCAGAATAACTCACTTTGATAGGTAGAGATGCATTTGGTGATGAATAAAAACGCACTGCCCTCCTCCAAAAGGTGAAGCTCGGCAATGGGCTGAGCAGTGGGTGGACTGCACGGTGATGGCTTGTCTTCCTCCTCCAAGAATCGGCCATGGATGTCCTTTGAAGCTCCAAGCTTCAACAATGGATTCCAAGCTCACGCATACACTACCCTAACACCTTGGTATGCCTCCTAGAGTGTGCTAGCACAAAGATCTTGCAACAAAATCAAGTCTTCACCATCTCCATCACTCTCGGTTTTACAGAAACCAGAAAGAAGAAGAGGCGTAGAGACCGTGAGAGAAGAGGAGCATTTTTGGCTCCAAAAACCTAATCCGTAAAAGGGAGAGAGAGAGATTAGAAAAAGAAAAAATGTAAAAGGTTTATTTATATTTTCCAAAAAATTAAATAATCATTTACCTTTTTCAATTTCAAAAAGCAAACATAAATGCTTTCTTTGAATCACCTCACATCAACTCACATCAATCTCTCAAATGTCACATCACTCAAAGTGACATGTGATTTGACGCTTGATTTGACTTGCGTGCCGCACTCGAATTCGAAATGCGAATGCGCTCGCAAACATTCACGGGCTCGGGTTCGCTAATTCCAAATTAACGAATTATCCGTTGCGTCGTAATTAAATTATTACACCTAGCAAAATCACTATTCACATCGCTAACGAATTAATTCTAAATTAATTTGTTCGCCCGAATTAAAATCTAATTTTAATTCCGCGTCGAAATCCAATTTCGTATAATATCAAATATATTATTTTATCGACTAATTCCAAATTAATCGTTCTCTCTCTTTAATTGATATTTTATCCCAGATAAAATATATCCGCAATTAATCCCAAATTAATTTTCTCTCTCGTTAAATTAATCCGAAATTAATTAAAGTGCGAGTCATACGTCATCGGTGAATCTTCGGGGAGCGACCCATGAGATCTCCGGATATGTTGGCAGTAATCGGGTCGTCGGACTATCCGAACACATAAGTACCTCGTACTACGTTTACACCAATTCACAAGACAAGGTTGACTTCTAGCAAAGCGCCATGCCTACCCAATTCTCCAGAAACATGCTTACAGAAATAAGCGATCTATATCAGGCGTAGTATACGTGGTATTACGTATTTCGATCCAGTATCTGATGATCATGTGCTAGGCCTGGGGCTGGAATCGTGTCTGCCCCGTACGAAACACATGTCGGATCTCTTGTAACTAGTCTCTATATCGGATAAACATGACCTTGTCATTTTATCCCGATGACTGCAGTACTTAAGAGAACCAGTAATGTATCATACGTGACCATCATCTCCATATGACTGGAGTGACACTTCCGTCTTAACATCACACCAACACAATACGATTCTCAATATACCCAGTATTGGCGTACACAGAACCGGTTAAAGCCCTGGACGACCTCAACCAAAGTATATTGATTGCCGCAAGTATTACGATGCAAGTCTCAAGTTAAGACCAAATACACCTACCCTGATTTCGGACTTCCATAGACACATAGTCATACTACCAATGGAATTCCGAAGGGGTCTATCCAGAGCGAAGCTGTTTCCCGTACCATCGGTAAAACACAACCTCCTATTACACTTGCATGAGTATCCTATACCCAAACATATGAGAACTATGCCGCTGTGCCCTCACAACACGCACAAGTGTAATACTAGTCTTTTACGTATTTATCGATGTCCAATCTCGATAATACTCTGACTAGGGATATTTAATGATTTATCCTTCGTGGACTGATACTGTCTCATATCATTCTCAGTCTAGGAACAAATCATATAGAACTCCTATCATTATACATCTAGCTGATCTCATCACAAATGATAAGAGTGCAATCTCTTTGTCACATAGTTAATTTGTACAACAACACAATGATCTGTACAAATAGTGACGCTATGGGTCATAATTGTCCACAGTTGAGGCAGCAGAGAAGCATTTTGGATCTATAAAATTCCTAATTAGATTAGGAAGTAGTTCTGTTAGCAGCTGAGCTAGGCTACAACACAGACTAAAGAATTATGATCTCATCAACGATCCAAGTATATACTTAGGCGGTTTTATCTGATTCATGAGATCATACATCATGGCGATGTGATGATCGAATCAATCGCATCAGATGATAACCTTGTAAATCCACTGGTGAAAGCGATATCTCAGCATAAACATGAGCGACCCGTACATAGTTCACGAGTCGGACACTTGAGTGATTGGCTATAAGCCAAGTGGGAGATTGTTGGACAATTATGACCCATAACATCACTATTTTGTAAAGGACGTGGTGTTCTTGTACAAAATTAACAATGTGACAAAGGAAATTACTCTTTATCATTTTGTAATTAGATTACTCGGATATATAAATGATAAAAGTCCTTATGATTAGTTCCGGATTAATAAGATATGAGCCATTATTAATCCACGAAAGGTTTAATCATTAAATATCTATATTCGTAGTATTATCAAGACTAGACATCGATAATACGGAATAGGCTAGTATCACACTTGTGCGCGTTATGGAAGCTTAACGGCATAGTTCTCATATATTTAAGTATTGGATACTTATGCAAGTGTGATAGGAGGTTCTGTTTACCGATGGTACGGGAACAGCTTCGCTCTGGATAGACCCATTGGAATTCCATTGGTAGTATGACTATGTGTCTATGGGAATCCGAATCAGGGTAGGTGTATTTGGTCTTAACTTGAGACTTGCATCGCTAATACTTGCGACAATCAGTACGCTTTGGTTTTTGTCGTCCGGGGCTTTAACAGGTTCTGTGTACGCCTCTTCGGGGTTTACTGAGAATCATAGTGTATTGGGTGAGATGTCAAGATGGAAGTATCACTTCAGTCATATGGAGATGATGATCACGTAGGATACGGAACTAGTATTCTTAAGTACTACAGTCATCGAGATAATATGACTAGGTCATGATTATCCGATTATAGAGACAAATCGTACGAGGCAGACACAATTCCAGCCCCAGCCTCCTAGCATGTGACATCGGAATTGGATCGTAATACGCAATACTTAGTATGCTACGCCTGATAAAGATTATATATTCCTTTAAAGAATATTTCTGGAGAATTGGGTAGGCACGGTGCTTTACTAAAAGCCAACCATGTCTTGTAAATCGGTAAGAACGTGGTACCGAGTACGCACGTGTTCGGATAGTCCAATGACCGTATTTACTGCCAACATATCCATGGATCTCTTGGGTCGCTTCCCGAAGATTCACCGATGACATTTGACTCGAACATAATTAATCTAGGATTAATATGAGAGAGAAAAATTAATCTGGGATTAATTACGGCAAGAATTAATCTGGGATTAATTATCAGAGAAAGATTAATCTGGGATTAATTACGTCGAGAATTTATCTGGGATTAAATTCGTCGAGAGGAGAGATCGCGATTAATTGGAATTAATCGGTAAAATAATTTAATAGTGAATTGGATTTTTCTATTTAATTTATTTATTTGGGCTAAATAATATATTAATATATAATTGAAATTAGATTTCAATGCGGAATTAAAATTGATTTTAATTCGTGTGAACGAATTAATTTATAATTAATTCGTAAGCGACTTTCGTAATAATTTTACGAGGTATTATTATTTATTAAATTGGATTTAATTAAGTCGCGACAGAAAAATTCGTTTAGTCGGATTAAACAAACTTGAGCCCGAAGTGTGTAGTCTCACCCAATTTGAATTTTGAATTTAAGTGTGGGACCCACCAACTTACATCACTAGTCATTTTAGTTAATGGAAGTGGTTGGGAGCGGTTATGATAGCTTCTCCAACACACTTTGTTTTTGTTTTGCTTTTGGAAAAGCATCTACACATTTTGACAAGTCAACTTGTGTAACACCTTTTTGTTTTAGAAACAAAAATAACAAAACACAACTTCTCTCCTTCATTTCCTCTCCTTGGCCGATTCTTTGCTTCTCTTGGAGGGCAATTTTTCTTTCAAAAATTCAAGCTTGCTAGCACATTTTGAGTCAAAAGAAGGTGATATGGAAACTCACCCATGAGTTTGGAACAACATACAAAGCTTGGAGCTTCCACACATCCATGGAAAATTTTTGAATCTCATCCGATCAAAGTAAGTTTTTCTATAACTCTCTTTGATTTATTCACACACAAATCATCTTAGAGGTCTTTGGCATGTTCTAGGAACAGTTACAAGTACATGCATTGTATAAAAATATGTGAATATGTATTTATGTTATTTACTTAAGCTCGGTGATGGTCTAGTTAGGTGTCTATACACTTACTAGAGTCGAGACTACTGGAAGGAATAGTTGTCATTCGTTCTACCGGGACCTGGGTCAACTACTCCTTGTCTTAGGGTTCTACAACTTTTATCACCTATTCTGAGGTCTCCATTATAGTTTCAGTCTTCAAGCTATATTATCTATGTCACTATACGTAATAAACTTCTTTGTTACTTTTCGCACCTCCCTTTAAAATCTCCATACCCTATCACTTGGCTCTAAATTATACTACTGAGGCTAGTGCTGGTTCATTCTTCTTAACTTCTTTCTAGACTTCTGCTCTCTGCTCTTGCTATAGGCTACAACTATGTCATTTAACCTTACTGTCTGTAGTGGTACATTTGTTAACTGTTGAATATCTCCAATCTCATGGGTCTGTCCTTTTAATCTTTAATGAATTTCTACTAGTATTGACTTGATCTATGGATTCTACTACGTTTGGTCTATTCTGTGGACTTCGACTAGTATTGTAAGCCTCATGCTGACTTGTCTAGATTCTTTGACTATATTGGGTTCTCTTCTTTTTAACTTCGGAGGCTTCCTTAATCCTTTTCTGGGTGATCCATCTCCCAATGTCTTTCGTTTCTATCTTAGGATAAACTCTCATCAGGCTTCCCTACGGTTACCTTTATCTATGCTGATAGAGGCTAAGGCCAACATCTCACGTCTCGACGGATATCAATGTCCTTGATCTGGTACTATGTGTCCTGGTATAGTCTATTACTCATGTAAGGTAGGTATGAGATAGGCTCCGTCAGGACAACTTCCTTAACCGGTATCACTAAGTAGTGAGAATCTGGGTAACTTAGGGCCGTATTTATGTCGGGTTTCTTGGCTGAGGTAACTAATCATTTCTCTTTACGACCTTCATTTTACTTACTCACTGGTCTTGGTTTTTGTATCTAGATCTTTTACATCCTTTGTGATATCTTGTGTTTTCTCGAAACTCCCCTAACTAATTCTGATTTCTTACTTCTCTTATTTTTCTGACTATTTTCGTTATTCGGGGAAACTTGCTATTTCTACGAGGTGCTTAAAGGCTATTAGATCTGCTGGGAGGAATTTTTCTGAGAAGGAAATGAATCTTATTTGGAAGGAAGGAACTCTACTCAGATTTATCTAACATCTCTTATTCTCGCTCAGACTTACTCTATTTTATTTACTACTATAGGTTCTGGTATTTCCATTTTTATCTATTTTTGTATCTTTACCTCTAATTGCTTCCGGTTGCTCTGAGCATCTGTACATCATACTTTTCTTATATCTTTCCCTTCTCACTCCTTTAGGTAAAATATTCTCAGAACCTTACTATATATTCTTATAACTTGTCTTAAACAACCTGTTATTAAACGAAGATGACTACAAAAGGATTCTCGGCTGGAATAAGGGTTACAATAACTTTATTAGGAATAAAATTCAGATAACCTTATGACTAATTAGTAACTTTTCTATGAGACTTAAGGACGTAATCGATGATTGGATACTGCAGAGGTAATGTTGAGTTTTCTAGGGGTCCCAAGATCAAAATACAAGCATGAATCTCAAGTGATACAACGACGAAGTTGCGGAATACTTACATCGAGCGGTTGAGAGACGATTTGGGCAACAAAATTCGCACTCACTGCCCACTGCCACTGCTCACGTGCAGTTCACTGTCATGGCCTCCATTGATGCGTTTTTGGTCCATCTTTGCAAGCTCCAAGCTTCCGAATGGTTCCCGACTCATGGGGGACTTCCCTATCACCTCGCATTGATCTCGGAGTGTGCTAGCACTCTTGTTTTGCCACAAAACCATACTTTGCTTCCCCATTTTCCCTTGTTTTCACGGCAGTGGACTGCCTCAAGAACAAGAAGAAAATGCGTGAGAGAGAATGAGAAATGTGTTTCCAACGTGAGGAGAGAGAGAGTGTGTTTTGAAAAAAATGTGTATTAGGTTTTATTATATCTATTTCCAAAATAAAATAAAACCATATACACTTTTTCATTTGAAAAAGTCAAGCATTTAAATGCTTCAACTACCTCCATCAATCACCATCAATCACATCAATCAATCTTGTCAAGTCACATCACTCAAAGTGACAAGTGATTTGACGCTTGATGCGACTAGCGATTTGACGCTTGATTTGACTTGCGTGCCACACTCGAATTCAAAACGCGAATGCGCTCAACAAACAATCCCGGGCTCGGTTCGCTAATTCTAAATTAACGAATTTTCCGTCGCGTCGTAATTAAATGATTACGCCAAGCAAAATCACTATTCACGTTGCTAACGAATTAATTCTAAATTAATTTGCTCGCCCGAATTAAAATCTAATTTTAATTCCGCGTCGAAATCCAATTTCGTTTAATATATCAAATATATTAATTAATCGATTAATTCCAAATTAATCGTTCTCTCTCTTTAAATGATATTTTATCCCAGATAAAATATCTCCGTAATTAATCCCAGATTAATTTTCTCTCTCATCATATTAATCCCAGATTAATAAAAGTGCGAGTCATACGTCATCGGTGAATCTTTGGGAAGCGACCCATGAGATCCCCGGATTAGTTGGCAGTAAATACGGTCGTCGGAGTATCCGAATCACGTACGTACCAAGTACTACGTTCTACCGATTTACGAGACAAGGTCGACTCCTAGCAAAGCACGATGTCTACCAAATTCTCCGGTCATATTCATCTAAGAATATTAAGATCTGTATCAAGCGTAGTATACCATTGTATTGTGTATATCGGTCCAGTATCGGATAGTCACGTGCTAGGGCTGGGGCTGGATAAGTGTCTGCCCCGTCCGAACACATATCGGATGTCTGGTAACATAGTCTCTATAATCGGATATTCATGACCTGGTCACAATATCCCGATTGGATGCGCATCACTCAAGAGCACTAGTACCGTATCCTGCGTGACATCATCTCCACTATGACTGAAGTGATACTTCCGTCTCGACATCACACCCAATACACTACGACTCTCTGATAAACCCAGAAGTGGTGTACACAGAACCGGTTAAAGCCCTGCACACCAAGACCAAAGTCTACCGATTATCGTAAGTATTAGCGATGTAAGTCTCAGGTTAAGACTATACACACCTACCTTGATTTCGGCCTCCCATAGACACATAGTCATAATACCAATGGGATTCCGAGGGGTCTATCCAGAGCGAAGCTGTTTCCCGTACCATCGGTGAAACACGACCTCCTATCGCACTGCATAAGTATCATATACTTATATATATGAGAACTATGCCGTTGTGCCCTCACAACGCGCACAAGTGCAATACTAGCCTATCCGCATTATCGATGTCCAGTCTCGATAATACTCCGGCTAGGGATATTTAATGATTAATCCTTCGGGGACTGATACTGTCTCATATCATTCTCAGTCCAGGAACTAATCACAGGGACCTCTCATCATTTATATATCTATGGTGATCTAATCACTAATGATGAGAGTGCAATTTCCTTGTCACATAGTTAATTTGTACAACAACACCATGATCTGTACAAATAGTGACGCTATGGGTCATATTATCCAACAATCTCCCACTTGGCACATAGCCAGTCACTCAAGTGTCCCACACCCGAACTATGTACGGTTCGCTCAAATTGCTGAGGAAAGGGTTTCGTCAGCGGATTTGTTTGATTATCGTTTGACGCGATTTATACGATCATCACATCGCCACGATGTATGATCCGAACGAATCAGATGATATAGAAGTATATATCTGGATCGTCGATGAGACCTTTAATTCCTTAGCCTGTGCTGACGCCTAGCTCAGCCGCTAACAGAACTATATCTAATCTAATTAGATTTATTATCGATCCAAATGGCTTCTATTGCTGCCTCAGCTGCAGCAATAATCCGCATTTGTTGTTTATTCGGCAACAGTTATCTTGCTCGGAATATTTCCAGCTCAGTGTTCCATTATTCAAACTTTATAGTACCACAGTTTTTAACTGTTTGGAAACTTGCAGCAGTGATCCCAGTCACTTCAAGTTCTCCTTCTCCATAGTTTATGACAACATCTTTAGTTCTCTGAGATACTAATAGATGTTCTTAATCTTTAATCCAATGACTATCACGTGGATTGACCTGATCGTGACTTCATATGCTCGAAGCGTATGAGACATCCTATCAAGTACATTTTAAATGTACAATTTCCCAGAGAGTGTTGACAACTCCAAATCTATCCCAGTAGATCTTTATTCCTTGAATAAAGGTTGTCACTCCCCAGAATTCTACGGAGAATTTTTATTGAAAGCCAAGCTTTCAACAATAGCTTTATGGGAATTTCACTGTCAGTGCGCTCTCCCACTAACCTCCTTATATACACAAGAATTATTTCGTTTTGAGTCAATCAAACCATTATGATTATTTCAAAACGACAGTTCCAAGAACCTTATGCTTGCATTAATCCAAACATGGATCGAATAACCCGCAAACCTTGTTTGTCGGTTATACAAAATCGTCAGGATGTTGTAAACATCCTCCAAAAGGTTTCCTTTTCAGGAAAGCGATTTTGATCTATAACTGACACATTTCATAAATGAAATATGCAGTTATCAACAAGCATCTTCAAAATGGATTTACCATGGCAACAGGTAAAAGGTTGAACCGTTATTAACACAATGTTGATAACAATACCTTTCTGTCACAAGCCTAGCTTTGTACGTTGGTATGTTGCCTTCCATGTATGTCTTCCTTGAAGATATTTAATGTACCATAGGCATACTGCCTTGTGGTACAACAACTAGTATCCAAACATAGTTGTTATACATGGAATCCATTTCGGACTCATGGCACTTTGCCATAATAGGGAGTCGATACCTCGTATCACTTCCTCAAAACGTAGTCGGATGGTATTCCTCAATAAGATTTACATCTTTATGGGGTTAGATCAGAAACCCATACCCTAGGTTGTTTTCTGACTCTATCCGATCTACCCAGTTTTGTGTATTCGAAGATTAATGGTATAGATTTATCATAGATGAACTATTTGTGTTCCATTAAGGACTTCGTGCCTTGAACAGTATTACTCCGATTTTCATCGAGTATCACTATCCTCCCACTGACCACTGCATATCGGTATTCCTCTCAGGAAAACCGCATGGTGAGCAACAATCACATTGTTCTCATGTGAGATTTACAAGTACTATACTTAAGGTTTCCCTTAGGATAACCTATATTGGCACTTATCCAATTTGGGTCTTTTAGTTTGGTATCATCCAAACGTTATGCCTGGCATACCCAAATTATCAGGAATGAGAAACCCCGTTTATTTCATGTTCATATCCTATATGATATCTGTCAAACAGATTTATATGGAACCTTATTCTAAATAAGTTTTGCACTGTTAATACATATCCTATTGAAGGAAACAGTAGCTCAGAGCGACTCGTGATAAACCTTATCATGTCCAACAAAATTCGATTTTAGTTCGGACACACCGTCTAACTGACGTGTCTCGGGAGGAGTCCTCATATGAAAGAATACCGTACTCTTTCATTTACGTATGAAACTTACTGCTTAAGTATTTTCCATTACGGTCTTATCGTGGCGGAATAATACTATAGCCGATCTGTTTATTTATTTCGTGTCGAAACTTCAATAGTTTCTGATCTGTGTTCTTCAAAAGAAACACATAACCACAACGTGATGCCACATCCGTTAAGGTCACGAAATATTCATGTTCACATCTAGCCTAGCTAGATATGGGCCCACTTACTTCACCATGAATAGGGCTAACAGATCGGTGGCCTTTTTACTATTACTAAGTAAATAGTATTTTACGTATTTTACCTAATAAACTAGATTCGCAGACCTTATTTGAATAGTCAAATCAGTCCTAGTACCCACTCTTCAAAAGTGTGGATATATGAGTCTTGGTAATTGTGTCCTAGACAACAATACCACAATAAGTCTCTATTGATCAAATCAATTTGAGCTATTTATTTGTCATTTTATATGTTTGAGATTTTATTTATATTCAAAATATAAATTCTGTTATTTACATCTAATGTATTTATCTCAGTATCATCTTTATATAATGAAACACTTAGTGTTCTAGAATATAAAGGTTTTATCCGCTTCGGATTAAACACTAATATGGAGATAATGTCTCTAGTCAAACTAGTTACATAATAAAATTTCCTAATTTAAGTACATACCCAAAGGGTAGTTCCTAAACTTAGGTATCTACGGTCGAAACAGCGACTTTCGTCCCGTTTCCGATTCGCAGAGAAATCTCGGCTTGAAGTCAGTATCCAGCTCATAGCGGATTCTGAACATCAATACATATATTTTATGTACCACACTAAGTATTTAAAATCCAATTTCAATACTAGTAGTGAACATAACTTTGACAAATATTTTTAAAGTTAGAGCATTGCCCTTTCTTTAATTCCTTCGTGTCTTCCATTTCCAAATGGTAGTCACTTTGGGATATGTCAAGTATATTAAATTAAGCACTAAAGTCATCATCACATAATTCTTCCAAAGATTTTATGCTCTACTTATTTGCTTAATTATGGCCTAGATATAACAAGTTATTTTATCCAATAAAGTAACCTATTATTAATTCCCAATGAAAATTAAATCATTTAAATATTCAACTTTTCATTTTTATCTTGATTACAATAGTCCAACTATTTAATCAACGATTATTGGTACTATATATATTATAATGATTAATAGTCCAACTATATAATCAAATATAATCCAAATTAATTAACCTCAATTACATTGATTACTATAATCCAATTATAAAATCAACTGTAAACTGAAATTAATTAATTCAAATATATTGATTAATATAATCCAATTATATATAATCAAGTATAATACAACAATTTAAATATTACGACGAAATAATTTGAATGAGCGCGTATAGCGAGTAATTGAACGAATATTGCAAATTCAATTCTTGCCTCCCACTAATTTTCGTCGAGCCTCTAACCCTCTGTCGAGTACTCGGGAAACCGTGTTTCCTAGTGGGCTAGGATCCCGTTAAAGTATCACACAATCTTGACTTTGGCCAACAAATTGTATGATAATTAACTAGGTAGATCTCGAAGATCAATTGGATCTCATCCAACTCCTAGATCCAGTAGGTGGACATCCAAGTCCGAAACATATATCTTATATATGCCTATATATCAAATATATACCCTAACCTTTTTCCTCTGAATCAACTAGGCCTTGGCTTTGGCACAACAAACCTAATGATCCCAGTCAAGCGCGGACCCATTGACATGGAAGCTTCGTAATCAATGTCGATGGACAAGAAGTGGTCTTGACTTTGGCCAACAAACCACAACTTGGACATGACACCGATATGGAACAAAGCCTCGTGATTAAAACCATCTTCGACGGACAAGGGCTTGACTTTGGCCAACAACCCCTGCCAATCTCGGATCTTGAGCAAGAATCACTCAATGGAAGGAAAATAAACGCTTGATATTTATTGAGGGATTTTCGTGTGTAAATTGGCTACCAATTTAATTATCTTTGTTAAGGTCTCATCATCATACACCCTTAAACATGCATTCTAAATACATAATAAAGCGAGTATGAAAATAAATAATAATGATATGCGGATGGATACTTTACATTGATCCTAGATCAAATCTCTCCCTTTCTCACTCAAGCTAGCACTTGTATTACTTCTACCCGTTACACTACACTTCTAAAGAAACCTCATTTACATAGAGAGGGGAATAGGTGAGAAGAGAATACAAAGAGAATGAAGGTGATAAGGCTGGACACGCAGGTCCAATTTAATAAATCGAATTTATTACAACAATTTCTAAAATTGCCCACCCAACTAATATCCATCCGATATACATTATTCATGCATCACAACCATGTATTCACTCACATAAGCATGCTATCAATCAATCTAATCAAATTAATTAATCTGATAATTAAGTGATCATCCAATGTTCAAACAACGATTTGATTTTGTTCGAGTCAAACTCGTTTTTGCGAATAAGTACTCAAAGTACGAATTCTTGAATTAAATTAAACTACATCATTAAATCCAATATAACATGTATTTAATACTAATCCAATTAATTTAATTCCAATTAAATCTTACACTTTATTACGAACCTTTACGACTTAAATTCCAAATTTAATTGTTACGGGTCTCAAAGCCCAATTAATATCCAATATTAACTTAATTAAAGTCTAATGGGCTTTTAATTAATTTCTTAAGGCGTGGACTTTTGGTCAACTCGGGTCAAACCGAATAACCAAAATCCAATCCGGGAGTTACCCCATAAGCCTAGAAATCAATCTTGGCCCATTAGGCCCAATTAAACTTTTAAGGTCCAATAGTCGCATTTGGGCTTTATGGATGCGGTTTTGGGCCCAATGGATCCAATCCATTTGGCCTAAACCCAACTTTGTACACAAAGCCCAATAAGCCCAATAACAACAATTCAAGCTCAATTTCCAAAATTAGCCCAATTAATTAAATTACACAAATCCAATTTCGCAATTTAATTACCTAAAGTGCATATCATGATTAATCACCCAAATTAACATTTCTAAAACATTAATTCATACAATTAATCATGCTCTTTTCATCATCACATGTCCAACACATCTTGATTAAAATCAAACCCATATACATGCTACATTAAGTCTCGGCCAAAAGGGATTTTAATGTCCAACTTTAAACTCAATCCAATTGAATCCAAATCAACATTAATTCACATCCCCAATTGTTTTCAAGTCATCCAATGAATCAAAAAAACAAAATACCAAGACAATAAGGCACACACCTATTCGGCCAACACATCCAAATTGGGGAAATTTGTTCCAAACATAATTCATCAAATTGATCCAATCAATTATCAATTAAAACATATTCAAGCATACTTAATCATCCAATTTCATAATTACATGCTCAAATCATTTTACCCAATTTCATGCTTATAACATACTTGGCAATTTGGGGATTTTACATCCGATTCGAATTCAATCCAATTGATTCCGCAATCGACATTAAATCATCATCCCAAATGATTTCCAACACATCCAATTGTCAAAAATCAAAAATCCCAAGACAATTTAATAGTTATTAAATTCGGCCAAGGTACAAATTTGGGGGAAAATGTTCCAAACAATATTTCAACAAATTGATCCAATCAATCCTCAATAATAACACATTTAAGCATACTAATCAATCCAATTTCATTAATCATGCTCAAAATCAAATTTGCCCAAATTTTAAGCCCTAACATTTTTCATGCTTTTAACCCAAGCTCTTGATGCCATTGTTGAGTTTTCTAGGGGTCCCAAGATCAAAATACAAGCATGAATCTCAAGTGAATACAACGACGAAGTTGCGGAATACTTACATCGAGCGGTTGAGAGACGATTTGGGCAACAAAATTCGCACTCACTGCCCACTGCCACTGCTCACGTGCAGTTCACTGTCATGGCCTCCATTGATGCGTTTTTGGTCCATCTTTGCAAGCTCCAAGCTTCCGAAATGGTTCCCGACTCATGGGGGGACTTCCCTATCACCTTCGCATTGATCTCGGAGTGTGCTAGCACTCTTGTTTTGCCACAAAACCACACTTTGCTTCCCCATTTTCCCTTGTGTTTCACGGCAGTGGA
This sequence comes from Zanthoxylum bungeanum, assembly GCA_019454045.1. Classification (NCBI taxonomy): domain Eukaryota; kingdom Viridiplantae; phylum Streptophyta; class Magnoliopsida; order Sapindales; family Rutaceae; genus Zanthoxylum; species Zanthoxylum bungeanum. Next base: position 48,921 of record SKCR01046923.1, on the reverse strand, counting down.
CTGCCTCAAGAACAAGAAGAAAATGCGTGAGAGAGGAATGAGAAATGTGTTTCCAACGTGAGGAGAGAGAGAGTGTGTTTTTGAAAAAATGTGTATTAGGTTTTATTATATCTATTTCCAAAAATAATAATAAACCATATACACTTTTTCATTTGAAAAAGTCAAGCATTTAAATGCTTCAACTACCTCCATCAATCACCATCAATCATATCAATCAATCTTGTCAAGTCACATCACTCAAAGTGACAAGTGATTTGACGCTTGATGCGACTAGCGATTTGACGCTTGATTTGACTTGCATGCCGCACTCGAATTCAAAACGCGAATGCGCTCACAAACAATCCCGGGCTCGGGTTCGCTAATTCTAAATTAACGAATTTTCCGTCGCGTCGTAATTAAATGATTACGCCAAGCGAAATCACTATTCACGTCGCTAACGAATTAATTCTAAATTAATTCGCTCGCCCGAATTAAAATCTAATTTTAATTCCGCGTCGAAATCCAATTTCGTTTAATATATCAAATATATTAATTAATCGATTAATTCCAAATTAATCGTTCTCTCTCTTTAAATGATATTTTATCCCAGATAAAATATCTCCGTAATTAATCCCAGATTAATTTTCTCTCTCATCATATTAATCCCAGATTAATAAAAGTGCGAGTCATACGTCATCGGTGAATCTTTGGGAAGCGACCCATGAGATCCCCGGATTAGTTGGCAGTAAATACGGTCGTCGGAGTATCCGAATCACGTACGTACCAAGTACTACGTTCTACCGATTTACGAGACAAGGTCGACTCCTAGCAAAGCACGATGTCTACCAAATTCTCCGGTCATATTCATCTAAGAATATTAAGATCTGTATCAAGCGTAGTATACCATTGTATTGTGTATATCGGTCCAGTATCGGATAGTCACGTGCTAGGGCTGGGGCTGGATAAGTGTCTGCCCCGTCCGAAACACATATCGGATGTCTGGTAACATAGTCTCTATAATCGGATATTCATGACCTGGTCACAATATCCCGATTGGATGCGCATCACTCAAGAGCACTAGTACCGTATCCTGCGTGACATCATCTCCACTATGACTGAAGTGATACTTCCGTCTCGACATCACACCCAATACACTACGACTCTCTGATAAACCCAGAAGTGGTGTACACAGAACGGGTTAAAGCCCTGCACACCAAGACCAAAGTCTACCGATTATTGTAAGTATTAGCGATGTAAGTCTCAGGTTAAGACTATACACACCTACCTTGATTTCGGCCTCCCATAGACATATAGTCATAATACCAATGGGATTCCGAGGGGTCTATCCAGAGCGAAGCTGTTTCTCGTACCATCGGTGAAACACGACCTCCTATCGCACTTGCATAAGTATCCTATACTTATATATATGAGAACTATGCCGTTGTGCCCTCACAACGCGCACAAGTGCAATACTGGCCTATTCCGCATTATCGATGTCCAGTCTCGATAATACTCCGGCTAGGGATATTTAATGATTAATCCTTCGGGGACTGATACTGTCTCATATCATTCTCAGTCCAGGAACTAATCACAGGGACCTGTCATCATTTATATATCTATGGTGATCTAATCACTAATGATGAGAGTGCAATTTCCTTGTCACATAGTTAATTTGTACAATAACACCATGATCTGTACAAATAGTGACGCTATGGGTCATATTATCCAACAGGTAATGCCTCGCATACGAGTATCCCGGACATATTATGTATACAATACCCTAGCATTATATCCACTGCAACCACTGACTCCCTAAACCATACTCTGATACCATCTTTTAACATCCCCTCCAGGAGATGCTACCAATAGGGAATAGTCTGACCTATCTTTGTAACATCCCCCTCTAAGAGATGCAACTGGCAGGGAATAGGCTGACCTATCCCCCAAAGCCTCTAACTATCTGACTGTGATCACCATCACTAACTCTCCTCAAATTAATGTCTCATGCATAAGGACCATTGCCCTGACTCAAACGACATGAAATACAACTAAATATTAATAATTGTATATCTAATATTACTTTCCTTTACAACTTTATTCATAAACATTTTAACTCTATACAATGACCAAATGCAATACCAATTACTATTACATTACTTCATTTTAACTCTATCCAATTCCTAGATCCAGTAGGTGGACCTCCAAGTCCGAAATATATATCCAATATATGCCAATATATCTGATATATTCCCTAATATTTTTCCTCTGAATCAACTAATCCTTGGCTTTGGCTCAACAAGCTTAATGAAACCAGTTAAGCGTGACCCATTGACGGTGGAAAAACTTTATAATCGAGCCCGATGAACAAGAAGTGACCTTGACTTTGGCCAACAAATCACAACTTGCCCAAGGCGTACGATATGGAACAAAGCCTTCATGATTCAAACACATCCGCGATGAACAAAGGTCTTGACTTTGGCCAACAAACCAATGCCAATCTTGGATCTTGAGAGAGAATCACTCAATGGAAGGAAAAATGCTTAATATAAAATGAGTCGCGATTTGGCAACCATTTTATTATCTTTAATTAGGTCTCATCATACACCCTTAAACATGCATTCTAAAAGCATAATAAGGCGCGAATAAATAATAATGATATGCGGATGGAAATTTAACAAATTGTTCCTAGAACAAATCTCTCCATTTCCTCTCCCCGGCTAGCACAATTCTAACTTCTACCCAATTACATAATACAATAAAGAAACCTCATTAACATTGAGGGGAATTGGTGAGAAGAGAATTACAAAGAGTCAAGATTGCCCTCACCCTTCTAATATCCATCTCATATACATTATTCATATAATACATCCATGTATTCACACAAAGTATGTTATTCAATCAATCTAATCCAATTAATTAATCTTTGAATTAACTGATCATCCAATGTTCAAACAACGATTTGATTTGTGTGGGTCCAACTCGTTTAAGAATAAGTACTCAAAGTACGTATTCTTGAATTATATCGAACTACAATTTTAAATCCAATTTAATTTGTATTCAATACTAATTCATATTTAATTCCAAATTAAATAATTACACTTTATTAATGTGCCTTTACGACTTAGATTCTAAATCTAATCTTAATGGGTCTCAAAGGCCCAATTAACATCCAATGTCAATTTAATTAAAGTCCAATGGGCTTTTAATTAATTCATAAGGCATGGGCTTTGGCCAATATAAGTCAAACCTAAATGCCAATGCCCAATAAAGGAATCACCCTATTTGCCATAAAATTAATTTCGGCCCATTAGGCCCAATTAAATTTAAAAGGCCCATTTATTATATTTGGATCCAATCAAATTGTCCTAAACCAACTTGGTCAAACAAGTCCATAAGGCCCAAATATACATCAATAGCCCAATTCCAAATTGAAGCCTAATTAATTAAATTCCAATATTCCAAATATCACAATTTTTTAATTAAAGTGTATAGCCATAATTAATTAGTTAAATTAACATTTCCAAAACACCAATTTAATTAATTAATCATGCTTTATTATATTCAATATATGTCCAACACAATTGAAACAAAATCAAGTCATAACATGCTTCTCTATCTCACGGCATTTATGCATTTAATTCATCAATTTTGATTTCAATCCAATTAAATCACAAATCAATATATCTCATGTATTTTAAACACATCCAATGGCCAAAAAATCAAAATATCACCATGACATTTAGGGCTCTAAGTTTCGGCCATGCTCATCAAATTAGGTTAAAATTATCTAATCAATTTTTATCAATATTAATCATGCATCACTCTAAGTTATCATAATTCAAACATAACCAAACACTCAATTTGACGAAATCATGCTCCAAGCAAAAATACCCAAATTCAAGTTTATGAACCCTAATTGATTTCATGCTTAATTTGGCTCTGATACCATTATTGGGTTCTCCTAGAACATGCCAAGGATCTATTAAGCATAAAATTGTGTGAATTAACAAAGTAAGTTGCGGAAATATACTCACTTTGATCGGCTAAGGGATGTAGAGAATACAAAAATTTTGCTCCTTTGTGTAGTGCTCCAATCTCCTCTTTGTATGAATGGTTTAGCTCCAAGCTTGAATCTTTGAATTCCAAACTCAAGGGGATAGTTTCCCTATCACCTTTGTTGACTCTTTTAATGTGCTAGCATCCAAGATTTTTGAATCAAAAATCATTAAACAAGAACCCTAGGTTCACGCCACTTTGAGAGTGAGAGAGGGGAGAGTTTTGGTCAAGGCCTTAGGGAGAAAAAGAGTAATGTGTGTTGTTTTATTGATTTCAAAATCAATAAATGCCATATACCAAAACCAAGTTGGTATTAGTTATTCACACATAAAATAATGCCTGTGTGTTTTACAAGCAATCAACCACTAACAACTTCCATCAACCAAAAGGTGATGAGATTGACTAGTGATGTGACTTGATGTGGGCCCCACTTTAATTCAAAATCCGAGTGGGCCCGCAAAACACATATCGGGCTAGAGTTCGTTAATTCCGAATTAACGAATTTTCCGTTGCGACGTTAATTTAAAAATTAAAGTCGCTTACGAATTAATTCTAAATTAATTCGTTCGCCCGAATTAAAATCCAATTTTAATTCCGCTATGAAATCTAATTTCATTTAATATATCGAATATATACTATTTTAATCGATTAATTCCAAATTAATCATTCTCTCTCTTCTATTCGAATTTTATCCCAGATAAATTCTCGCTGTAATTAATCTTAGATTAATTTTCTCTCTCTCATAATTAATCCCAAATTAATTCTGTTCCAGTCATACGTCATCGGTGAATCTTCGAGAAGTGACCCATGAGATCCCTGGATATGTTGGCAGCAAATCCAATCGTCGGACTATTTGAACACGTGCGTACCTCGTACCACGTTCTTACCGATTTACAAGATATGGTTGGCTTCTAGCAAAGCGCCGTGCCTACCCAATTCTCTAGAAATATTCTTTTAAGGAATATATAATCTTTGTCAGGCGTAGTATACATAGTATTGCGTATTACGATCCAGTATCGATATCACATGCTAGGCCTAGGGCTGGAATTGTGTCTGACCCGTACGAAGCATATATCAGATCTCTGGTAACTAGTCTCTATAATCGGATAATCATGACCTAGTCATATTATCCCGATGACTGCAGTATATAATACACTACGATTCCAGCCCTACGATTCCCAGTATACCCAGAAGAGGCGTACACAGAACCTGTTAAAGCCACGGATGACCAAAACCAAAGTATACTGATTTTCACAAGTATTAGCGATGCAAGTCTCAGGTTAAGACCAAATACACCTACCCTGATTCGGATTCCCATAGACACATAGTCATACTACCAATGGGATTCCGAGGGGTCTATCCAGAGCGAAGCTGTTTCCGTACCATCGGTAAACAGAACCTCCTATTACCCTTGCATGAGTATCCAATACCCAAATATATGATAATTATGCCATTACGCTTCCATAGCACACACAAGTGTAATACTAGTCTATTCCACATTATCGATATCCAGTCTCGATAATACTACGACTAGGGATATTTAATGATTAAACCTTCATGGATTGATACTATCTCATATCTTATTAATCTGGTACTAATGATATGGATTTTTATCATTTATATATCCCGGTAATCCAATTACAAATGATAAAAGAGTAATTTCATTTGTCACATAGTTAATTTGTACAACACCATGTTCTTTACAAATGGTGATGCTATAGGTTATAATTGTCCAACAGCTTTATTCTTAGCACTGTGTCGATTGACAATCATTACATTGAACTTGAAAAGGCCCTCAGTGAGGTATCTTTTTTCCTACATACACATCATTTTAAAGTCATTCTTGCTAAGGAGAGAGCTCGAGACCAAGTTCTTCCAAATATCAGGAAGATGCAAAACATTCTTCAATGTAAGCTCATTTCCAGATGTTATCTTCAGAACCATTGTGCATTTTCCAACCACTCTAGAGGTAGACAAGTGTCCCATTGTCAGATGATTTCCACCATCAACCTTTTGATACGAGGAAAACATCTAGTTATCTGCACAGATATGATGAGTAGTCCCAGTGTCTACCCACCATTCTCTCGGATTCCCAACCAAGTTGGCTTCAATTACCACTTCTGAGAAGTTCATCTCTGAGATCTCATTAGTCAGCTGCTCATCTTCAGTGACATGGGCCTCATTTTTCTTTTTCTTTCCCTTGGCCTGAGACTTCTTGTTTCTGCGGTCCTTTCACATATGATCGTTTTTTCCACAGTTGTAGCACTTCCCCTTAAACTTCTTGTTAGCTTGGGAAGAATCAGCTAAAATGTTCTTTATCTTTTTGCTACCCTTTACACCCTCGACGATGTTGGCCTTAGACTCCATAGTCTTATAGCTGGCCTTCTTGGACTTCCTGTTGTCCTCTTCGATCCTCAATCGAACTCCAAGGTCTTCAAGGCTCATCTGCTTCTTTTTGTGTTTCAGATAGCTCCTGAAGTCCTTCCATGATGGAGGTAACTTTTCAATGATGGTGGCAACTTGAAACGTCTCACAGAGTTTCATCTCTTCATCCATTATTTCATGAATGATCAATTGCAGTTCACCAAACTGAGACATTACCGTTCTTGAATATACCATTTTTGTAGTCCGGAATCTACCCAGGACAAATTTCTTTTGCCCAACATCCTCGGTTTTGTATTTCTTCTCGAGAGATTCCAAGAGAATCTTCGCAGAAATCATGCCATGGTACACATTGTATAGGGTATTGTCAAGTCCTCCCAAAAGGTAGTTCTTGCACAAGAAGTCGCCAGACGATCATGTCTCTTCTCGGAGTTGCTTGGCTATTTCTATTTCTCCCTCCACAAGATCCGGAGGATCTTTGAGGTACTTAGCCAATTGGAGAGTTGTTAGGTAGAACAACATTTTGTTCTGCCACTGTTTAAAGTTTGCTCCACCAAACTTTTCCAGTTTTTCTCCATGAGCGACCGGTACTGAGATGTTTCCGCTAGCCATATGTAACTGGAAAAATCAACAGCGATCAATAAGTCTATAAAAGACAAATTGTACAACGATCAACAAATGATCTTGTTCAAGTGATAAACCAAGTATCCACTCGTTGCTATATTGGACAGTAGTACCAATAAATACAAGTCCTTGATTTTACGACTAAGGTTTCTTATAATAAGTAACCACTTAAATCTATGACCACTTAGGCTCTTATTGCCTTTTTCGACAAAATATCCTTTAAACATTTCCTCAATAGAATCTTTTAGGAATTCAAACTTAGTATTACACTTCCAATTTCACAATACAATGTGTATATATATTTGTGTGTGTATATGTGTATAAATCAATCAAGCTTGGATGAAATTACTTGTGTAAGATCACACTTTTAATTCTCAACCAAGTATGCAACACACAATTAAATTTCAACTTTATCACTATTTGTATGCTTGTGATAATGGAACACCCTAATATTAACTTAAATCTATACTACCAAGATTATTGTAATACAGTATATGATTTTACTAAGTTAATATTATGATAAATTAAGTTAATCTAAGTCTATTTCAATTTAGAAATAATTCCAGGGTCAATTCGTTAGTGTCGCATTCATATATTCGTTCGAACGAAACTATCCAGTGAGTTCACGTTCATGTAGCGTTCGAGAACACGTTCGAACAAAGTGTTCCAGAGAGTTCATGTTCCTGTAGCGTTCGAGAACACGTTCCAATAAAATGTTCCAGAGAGTTTACGTTCGTACAGCGTTCGAAAACGCGTTCGAATGAAATGTTCCAGAGGGTTTACGTTCATGTTGCATATGAAGACGCGTTCGAATGTTCTTAGGCAGAATACTTGCGTTCGAGGTGCGTTTGAAAACGCGTTCGAACGTTCTTACAAAAATTCAAAATTTTGCCAACGCGTTCGTCGGGCGTTCGAATGCCCTTGCGTATTTTTCATGCACATACTATATTTTTTCCAGAGAAATGGCTTTTAATACATGCAAATCCACATCTAACAACACTAAAATTAATAAGTTCTTAAGATTGTTGTGGAATTAGTGCTATTAAACGAAATCAACATGCATCAAACAAATCTAAAACATCAAGATCAGTATTCACCAATTAAAGCAAATCTATACTAAAGATAATAATCTTAAACCATATGCCCTAAATCTTCAGAAAATAAGAAAAACCTGGTAAAAACGTTGAAGATACAAACAATCCAAGCCGATTTTTCTCTTTCCTTAAGAACTTATTAGCCTCGTCTCGGTGCTCTACGGATTTTGTGGCTAACATCCTCCCAAGATAACTTGGATTCCACTTGTTCAAGGGGCACACAGTTGGAATTTGCTAAGCATCCCAAGATCATTATCAAGCAATGAAAATAACATGTGAATACACGAGGAAGTTGCGGAATACTTACATCGATTGGTGGAGCGATGCGGTGATGAACAAAACTTCATTTTCTTCTCCTCCAAGGCTCGGCAGTGGCAGTGAGTTTGCTCCTCCATTTTCGGCTTTGGCATGATCCATGAAGCTCCAAGCTTTGTTTGGTCATTCCTAGCTCAGGAAGTGAGTTCCTTATCACCTTAGTATGTCTCTTTGAGTGCTAGCTCTAGTGTATTTTGCAACAAAATACTCACTTTTCATCTCCTTGTTGCTCATGGTGAAAACCAGAAAAGAGAAGACAGTGAACTGCCCCTTGGGCGTGAGATGAAGAGAAGAAAGAGAAGAGAGAGTTATGATTGGTTGGAGGAAAAGTGTATCTAATACACATTTAATTAATTTTCAAAAATCAATTAAATGATTTACCAATTTTCTTTCGAAAAGTCAAATGGCAATTAATTGCTTCCAACAACCCACATCAACTATTCACATCACTCAATCAATCAATGTGACCAGTTGTCACATCACTCAATGTGACCAGTTGTCACATCATATAGTCATACTACCAATGGAATTCCGAGGGGGTCTATCCAGAGCGAAGCTGTTTCCCGTACCATCGGTAAAACACAACCTCCTATTACACTTGCATTAGTATCCTATACCCAAATATATGAGAACTATGACGTTGTGCCCTCACAACGCGCATACGTGTAATACTAGTCTTTTACGCATTATCGATGTCCAATCTCGATAATACCCTGACTAGGGATATTTAATGATTTATCCTTCGTGGATTGATACTGTCTCATATCATCTCAATCCAGGAACAAATCATAAGGACCTCCTATCATTTATACATCTTGGTGATCTAATCACAAATGATAAGAGAGCAATCTCATTTGTAACATAGTTAATTTCTACAACAACACCGTGATCTGTACAAATAGTGACGCTATGGGTCATAATTGTCCAACAATCTCCCACTTGGCCTATAGCCAGTCAATCGAGTGTCTTACACCCGAACTATGTACGGTTCGCTCAAATTGCTGAGAAAAGGCTTTCGTCAGCGGATTTGCATGATTATCGTCTGATGTGATTTATACGATCATCACATCGCCACGATGTATGATCCGAACGAATCATATGAATATCGAAGTATATATCTGGATCGTTGATGAGACCATTAATTCTTTAGCCTCCGATGTAGCCTAGCTCAGCTGCTAAAAGAACTATATCTAATCTAATTAGATTTAGTATCAACCCTGAAGGCTTCTATTGCTGCCTCAGCTGCAGCAATAACCCACACTTGTTGTTTATTCGGTAACAGTATCTTGCTTGGAAGATTTCCAGCTCACTGTTTCGTTATTCAAACTGTATAGTACCGTTTGCGACTTATAGTCATTTTTATCGGTTTAGGAAACTTGCAGTAGTGATCCCAGTCACTTCAAGTTCTCCATCTCCATAGTATAAGACAGCATCCTTAGTTCTCTAAGAAACTAATGGATGTTCTTAATATCAATCCAATGACTATCACTTGGATTGGCCTGTTTGTGAATTCATATGCTCAAAGCGTATGAGACACCAGGTCTCGTACATTTTTCAATGTACGAGTTCTCGGAGAGTTATCATGAAAGCCAAGCTTTCACCGATTGTATTATGGGAATATCATTTCCAAGAAATGACATATTATCATTATTTATGACATTATTGTCAGTGCGCTCCCACTAACCCTCTTATATACACAATAATCATTTCGTTTTGAATTAAATCATAAACTATTATGATTACATCAAAACGATAATTCCAAGAACTCAATGCTTGCTTCAATCCATACATGGATCCAGTAAACTGCAAACCTTGTTTGCTAGTTTTGGTATGACAAAACAGTCAGGATGTTGTAAACATCCTCCAAAAGGTTTCCTTTTCAGGAAAGTGATTTTCCCGTTAAGCTGACATATTTCATAAATGAAACATGCAGCGTCAGCAAGCATTATCCAAATGGATATACGTGGCAACAGTTAAAAGGTTTCGTCGTAATCGACACAATGTTGATAACAATACATTTTCGCTACAAGCCTAGCTTAGTACGTTGGTATGTTGCCTTCCATGTATGTCTTCCTAGAAGACTTATATAGTACCAATAGGCACAATGCCTTGCGGTACAACAACTAGTGTCTAAACATAGTTGATTTACATGGAATCCATTTCGGACATCATGGCACTTTGCCATAATAGGGAGTCGATACCTTGTACACTTCCTCATACGTAGTCAGTTGGTATACCTCAAAAGATTAACATATTTATGAGGTGAGATCAGAAACTCATACCCCAGGTTGTTTTCTGACTCTCTCCGACCTACGCGGTTCTTGTGTATTCGAAGATTACTGGTAAAGTTTCATCCTTGATGAACTATTTGTGTTCCATTAGGAATCGATGCCTTGAACAGTATTACTCCGATTTTCATCGAGTTTTACTATCCTCCCACTTACCACTGCATATAGGTATTCCTCTTAGGAAAACCGCATGGTGAGCAACAATTACATTGTTCTCTAGTGAGTTGTATAAGTACTATACTTTGGTATCCCTAGGATAACCTACAATTGGCACTTATCCAATTTGGGTTTTAGTTTGGTATCATCCAAACATATGCCTAGCATTCCCAAATATTCAGGAATGAGAAACTCGGTTTCTTTCCTATTCATATATAATATGAAGTCTGTCAAACAGATTTTATGGAACCTTGTTCAAAATAAGTTCTGCACTGTTAATGTATATCCGTTTGAAGGAAATGGTAGCTCAGAGCGACTCATGATTAACTTTATCATGTCCAACAAAATTCGGTTTCTCAGTTCGGACACATCGTCAAAATGACATGTTCCGGGAGGAGTCCTAATTGAAAGAATACTATACTCTTTCAAGTATATGAGAAACTTATTGCTTAAGTATTTTCATCATGGTATTACCGTGATGATTTAATACTTTAGCCGATCTGTTTGTCTATTTCGTGTCGAAACTCTAAAAGTTTCCGATTTGTGTTTCAAAAGAAACACATAACCATAACGCGATGCCATATCCGTAAAGGTCACGAAATATTCATATCCACTTCTAGCCTAGCTAGATATGGGCCCACCTACTTCACTATGAATAAGGGCTAACAGATCGGTGGCATTTACACTTTTACCAAGTAAATAGTGTTTTAGGCATTTTGCCTAATAAACTAGATTCGTAGACTTTATTTGAATGGAATCAAATTTGTCCTAGTATCCACTCTTCGAAAGTGTGGATATACGAGTCTTGTTTAAATTGTGTCCCAGACAACAATGCCACATTTAAGTTTCTACTGATTAAATCAGTTTGAGCTATTTGTTTGTCATGTTATATGTTTGAGATTTTATTTATATTCAAAATATAAATATTGTTATTCACATCTAATGTGTTTCTCTCAATATCATCTTTATATAATGAAACACTTTAGTGTTCTAGAATATAAAGGTATACCCGCAACGGGTTAAACCCTGATATAGAGATAATGTATCTAGTCAAACTAGTTACATTATAACAGTTTCCATACTTAGGTACACACCCGAAGGGTAGTTCCTAAACTTAGGTATCTACGGTTAAAACAGCGACTTTCGTCCCGTTTCCGATTCGCAGATTAAATCTCAACGAAGTCAGTATCCTGCTCATAGCAGATTCTGCACATCAATACATATTTATGTACCACTCTGAGTATCTAAAATCCAATTTTAATACTAGTAGTGAACATATTTATGACAAACATATTTGAAGTCAGAGCCTTGCCCGTTCTTCAATTCCTTCATGTCTGCTTTGTCCAAACGGCAGTCACGCTTCCGCGATCCCGTTTGCCACATTTAGGCAGACATTTTGGGATATGTCCTTTTATCTTCCCAGAAGATTATAATGACTTTGACTTTGCCCTTTTTCACATTCCAGAAGCCTTTGGCCAAGCCTTGGCCTTCTAGAATATCGAAGTAAGGTGCGTCTTGCGCTACTTGCCTTATTGCAAACTTTGACTTTGTCTCCTTGAGAATAGTCATTAACTCTCCAAGAGTTAAGTATTGCAATTTGTTACTTCTAAAATCTAAATATAGATTTATGAAGATCCTTCAATTTCAATATCATACTATAAAGATCTAATCCTTAGTTCTGATTAAGAAATTAAGGAGTCTATTTTACAAGTTTAATGGATTAAGCACTAAAGTTATCATCACATAAATCTTCCAAAGATTATGCTCTACTATTTGCTTAACTCTGGGCTTAGGCCTAATATGTTATTTTATCAAATAAAGTAACTTATTAGATTTCCAAGACTATCATGAAATTATTCTTAATTTGAAAATTAAACCATTTAAATACATTTTCCCTAGGATTATGTTTTAAATGTTAATCTTTCAATTTTATCTTGATTCTAATAGTCCAACTATTTAATCAACGATTTCGGCACTATTTATTATAATGATTACTATAGTCCAACTATTTAATCAATTATAATTTAATTAGTTTGAATACAGTCCAACTATTTGTAAGACAACGTTTTAAATATTAGTCCAACTAACATTTAATTTATCTTTGACGAATGATATTTGATTTGAGCGCGTATGGCAATTAATTAAACGAATATTGCAAATTTAATTCTTGCCTCCCACTATTTTTCGGTGAGCCTCTAACCCTCTGTCGAGTACTCGGGAAATCGTGTTTCCTAGTAGGTTAGGATCCCATTAAATATCACACAATCTTGACTTTGGCCAACAAATTGTATGATAATTAACTAGGTAAATCTCTAAGATCAATTGGATCCAATCCAATTCCTAGATCCAGTAGGGGGACATCCAAGTCCGAAACATATATCTTATATATGCCAATATATCCAATATATTGCCTAACCTTTTTCCTCTGAATCAACTAAGCATTGGCTTTGGCACAACAAACTTAGTGATCCCAGTTAAGCGGAACCCATTGACAATGGAAAGCTTCGTAATCAATGTTGATGGAAAAGAAGTGGTCTTGACTTTGGCCAACAAACCACAACTTGGACAAGACACCAATATGGAACAAAGCTCTCGTGATTCAAACACATCCTCGACGGACAAAGGCCTTGACTTTGGCCAACAAACCAATGCCAGTCTCGGATCTTGAGTAAGAATCACTCAATGGAAGGAAAAACGCTTAATATTATTTGAGGTTTTTCGCGTGCAAATTGGCAACCAATTTATTGTAGGGGTTATTTAGGGGGTGAGTCCGGTAACGCAGCGGAAGCGGTGAAAATCCAATTTTCAGATTTCAAAACTTTTTCTTGGATTAATTAAATAAACATATTTATTTAATTGCCCAATAATCAAATTTTGAAAACAAAATTCAAATGAATCATATTCAAGTGAAATTACCAAATTACCCTTATATGGTATTTTGTCCATTTTAGTCCGAAATTGATCCAATCAATTTTGAATGATTCTAAATCATTTCTAAGATGAACTTAGCATGTTCAAAACATCAAAACACCAAAACCACAAGAATCCCCAATTTCCTATCAAGGCCGTGAGCCTCCATTTGGTACCATTTTGTGCATTTTGCACTTTCATGCTTCAAGACACATCCAAATGATATCCAATCAACCTGAAAATTTATATGCATCATATACACACACAAATACACAACATATATGAAAACCCCCAAATTTGGAGTTAGTCATAAACCCTAATTTTTCAATTTCCTCAAATTGGACAAATTAGGCCATATACATTAAATCAATTGTTTCAATCATCAATCTTATATCTAATTCAAGTCTCAACACAATGAAATAACTCAAGATCAAATCTAGGTTATTTAAGAGTGGGTCAATAACTCTAGATTAGCAACATGGTTTCATAAACCTTAAAAGAATGTTTACAACTACACTAGTTACAAACTTCCTTCATCATACATGCTTTACACCTTCATCAAAACTTCCATCAACAAAAACCACAAAGAACAAAGAGGAAATAACCTAAGGATATCATATATAAGCCTAGATCCTAAGGAACAATTTCCTTACTAATAGTAAGTTGGAAAAAACTTACTAAAATCAAGCTTTCCTTTGATCTTTCTTTCTTTCTCAAGCTTCCTTTAGGTTTCTTCAATGGTGTTTTTGTTTTAGTAAAGTGTATTAGGTTATTAAATGCAAATGAAATGAAAACAATATATACTTGTTGAAAATAAGCCCTTGGCCGAAAATCAACAAACATAGACAACAAATTTAATTTCATTTTCATTTGACATTAATTTGATCAAGTTGATTAAATATCCAAAAACACTTTATTAGATATTTATAACTTGGTCAACAAAGGCAACTAATCCATTTAAATCAAATATCCTAAGTTAAGATATTTATATTTTAATTAATTTAATCATTTAACAATTAAATAATTAATTAATTAATTAAATACAAATATATTAAATATATATATAATATTTACATTAAATATTAAAAATATATATTCATTTAGGATATAAGTCAAATAACTCATTTTGACTATTAATTAATGTGTATTTAAATTAATCAAGTATTAAATGTAAATACACAATAATTAGGCAAATGACTATCTAGTCCTTTAGCTCGTATCTTGCGTTTAACCTTTAAACGACTTTATAAATAATCAATATTATTTATTAATGTTGCTCTAGTGCTCTACGAGTATGTTTCATTATTGAGACTCTCTAGATTCAGGTATATCCGTCACGAAATCTAATTTCGTGTCCATAATCTATCCACCCGTAGATTTATGACGATCACAGATAATCTCGCTGAACCATACAGGTCGAGGTCATGGCAAATGTATAATTCCTCCGTCACAGGTATCCGGATAAATCCCAGAGATATAGATGTAAACGTCAAATCTCTATCGGGATTATCCAGTCGACTATTCTATTAGCAATCTCAAAAAGAATGTTTAGAACTAGCTTCTAAACTTTACCATGGGCCCATGGTTTTATATCTGATTGCTAATCATATGGACTACATATGCTCTGATACACAAACTGACGGATCCCATCTTGATACACATAGGACACCCTGAGGATCTGTCCACACCCAACGAACAGGCGGAGGTCTGATCTAAATAGATCGGTGACGTGACTGCCGTCTAAGTGTAGAAGATGTCTCATGTGCCCACATGGCATCTCAAGTCTAAGAATCACAAGTGCTACTCAACCCAAGAAGATTCTTATTGACGCTGGTGTACCATCCATTAAGAATCTTCGGTGAGTCGTTCAGTGTTTATCCGCTATAAACACCTACACGTCTATACTAGTCTCCAAGACTAATGGTTCATT
Organism: Zanthoxylum bungeanum; assembly: GCA_019454045.1. NCBI lineage: Eukaryota > Viridiplantae > Streptophyta > Magnoliopsida > Sapindales > Rutaceae > Zanthoxylum > Zanthoxylum bungeanum. Next base: position 33,187 of record SKCR01046923.1, on the reverse strand, counting down.
GAGAAACCATTGGAATCATATATTCCAGTATACGACATGTACCGGTCTCAACGGGTTTACTATACTGACCAAGTGGTGTAAACCTTGACCAGGAACTGTCTGAGAATGACAACGTCATGATACTTCTCAATGTCCGTTGCGATGCTTTTGCAACTGTATCATGACTAATCATTCTCGGGTCATTACGTCTTTACCATATAGAAATATAGATTATATTATAGAAACTGCATATATTATTCATAATAATAATGTTTTACAGAAGTATTTAACAGAAATACAACCGGGAATTGGCGCTCTGAGCACCAACCCCAACATTTATTATCTTTGTTAAGGTCTCATCATCATACACCCTTAAACATGCATTCTAAACACATAATTAAACGCGTATAAATAAAGTAATAATGATATGCGGATGGATACTTTACACATTGATCCTATATCAAATCTCTCCATTTCCTCTCTCCCGCTAGCACAAGTATTTACTTCTACCCGTTACACTACACTTCTAAAGAAACCTCATTTACATTGAGGGGAATAAGTGAGAAGAGAATACAAAGAATAAGGAGGTAATAAAGCTGGACACGCAGGTCCAATTAATAAATTCCAAATTTATTAAAACAATTTCTAAAATTGCCCCACCCATCTAATATCCATCTGATATACATTATTCATGCATCGCAACCATGTATTCACACAAGCATGTTATCAATCAATCTAATCAAATTAATTAATCTGATAATTAATGACCATCCAATGTTCAAACAACGATTTGATTTTGCGCGAGTCAAACTCGTTTTGCGAATAAGTACTGAAAGTACGAATTCTCGAATTAAATTAAACTACAAAATTAAATCCAATTCAATTTGTATTTAATACTAATTCGCTATTTAATTCCAAATTAAATATTACACTTTATTAATAAACCTTTTACGACTTAAATTCCAAATTTAATCGTTACGGGTCTCAAAGCCCGATTAACGTCCAACGTTAATTTAATTAAAGTCCAATGGGCTTTTAATTAATTTCTTAAGGCGTGGACTTTTGGTCAACTCGGGTCAAACCCAATAACCAAAGCCCAATCAAGGAATAACCCCATAAGCCTAGAAATCAATTTAGGCCCATTAGGCCCAATTAAATAATTAAAGGTCTATTAGTCGCATTTGGGCTTTATGGAAGTGGTTTTGGGCCCAATTGGATCCAACCAATTTAGCCTAAACCTAACTTGGTACAACCAAGCCCAATAAGCCCATTTACAACATTACAAGCCCAAATCCAATTTAAGCCCATTTAATTCAATTCCAAAAATTCCAAATTTCTCAATTAAATTACCTAAAGTGTATTACATAATTAATTACCCAAATCAATATTTCCAAAACACAAATTTGTCTAATTAATCATGCTCATTAACATTAAATCATGTCCAACACAATTTATCAAAAAATCAAACCCAATTACATGCTACAAGTCTCGACAATATAGGGGTTTTTCAAATCGATTTCGATTTCAATCCAATTGAATCCACAATCAATATTTCCCGAATGATTTTAACTCATCCAATGAATCAAAATCAAAAAATCCAAGACATTAGGGCACTCATCATTTTTGGCCAAGCCATAAAATTTGGGCAAAATTGTTCAAAACAATATTTCTTGAAATTGATCCAATCAATCTTCAATTCAACAACATTTAAGCATACTAAATCATCCAATTTCATTAAATCATGCTCAAATTCATTTTACCCAATTTTAACCCTAATATATTTTCATGCTCAACCTTGCTCATAGATACCATTGTTGGAATTTGCTAAACATCCCAAGATCATTATCAAGCAATGAAAATAACATGTGAATACACGAGGAAGTTGCGGAATACTTACATCCATCGGTTGAGCGATGCGGTGATGAAAAAAACTTCATTTTCTGCTACTCCAAGGCTCGGCAGTGGCAGTGAGTTTGCTCATCCATTTTCGGCTTTGGCATGATCCATGAAGCTCCAAGCTTTGTTTGGTCATTCCTAGCTCACAAAGTGAGTTCCCTATCACCTTAGTATGTCCCTTTGAGTGCTAGCTCTAGTGTATTTTGCAACAAAATACTCACTTTTCATCTCCTTGTTGCTCACGGTGAAAACCAGAAAAGAGAAGGCAGTGAACTGCCCCTTGGGCGTGAGATGAAGAGAAGAAAGAGAAGAGAGAGAGTTATGGTTGGTTGGAGGAAAAGTGTATCTAATACACATTTAATTAATTTTCAAAAATCAATTAAATGATTTACCAATTTTCTTTCCAAAAGTCAAATGGCAATTAATTGCTTCCAACAACCCACATCAACTATTCACATCACTCAATCAATCAATGTGACAAGTTGTCACATCACTCAAAATGACTAATGATTTGACGCTTGATGTGACTAGCGATTTGATGCTTGATGTGACTTGCGTGCCGCACTTCAATTCGAAATGCGAATACACTCGCAAACAATCCCGGGCTCGGGTTCGCTAATTCCAAATCAACGAATTTTCCGTTGCGACGTAATTAAATGATTATGCCTAGCAAAATCACTATTCACGTCGCTAACTAATTAATTCTAAATTAATTTGTTCGCCCGAATTAAAATCTAATTTCAATTCCTCGTCGAAATCCAATTTCGTTTAATATATCGAATATATTAATTATCGATTAATTCCAAATTAATCGTTATCTCTATTTAAATGATATTTTATCCTAGATCAAAATATCTCTGTAATTAATCCCAGATTAATTTTCTCTCTCATCTAATTAATCCCAGATTAATTAAAGTGCGAGTCATACATCATCGGTGAATCTTCGGGAAGCGACCCATGAGATCCCCGGATATGTTGGCAGTAAATTCGGTCGTCGGACTATCCGAACACGTAAGTACATAGTACTACGTTTGTACCGATTTACAAGACAAGGTTGGCTTCTAGCAAAGCGCCATGCCTACCCAATTCTCCAGAAACATGCTTACAGGAATAAGCGATCTATATCAGGCATAGTATACGTAGTATTGCGTATTTCGATCCAGTATCGGATGTCACGTGCTAGGCCTGGGGCTGGAATTGTGTCTGCCCCGTACGAAGCACATATCGGATCTCTGGTAACTAGTCTCTATAATCGGATAATCATGACCTAGTCATATTATCCCAATAGCTCGAGCATATAAGAGAACCAGTTCTGTATCCTACGTGACCATCATCTACACTATGACTGGAGTGATACTTCCATCTCGACATCACACCCAACACACTACGATTCTCATTATACCCAGGAAAGGCGTACACAGAACCTGTTAAAGCCATGGACGACCACAACCAAAGTATATTGATTGTCGCAAGTATTAGCGGTGCAAGTCTCAGGTTAAGACCAAATACACCTACCCTGATTTCGGACTTCCATAGACACATAGTCATACTACCAATGGAATTCCGAGGGGGTCTATCCAGAGCGAAGCTGTTTCCCATACCATCGGTAAAACACAACCTCTTATTACACTTGCATGAGTATCATATACCCAAATATATGAGAACTATACCGTTGTGCCCTCACAACGCGCACAAGTGTAATACTAGTCTTTTACGCATTATCGATGTCCAATCTCGATAATACTCTGACTAGGGATATTTAATATTTATCCTTCGTGGATTGGTACTGTCTCATATCATCTCAATCCAGGAACAAATCATAAGGACCTCCTATCATTTATACATCTTGGTGATCTAATCACAAATGATAAAAGAGCAATCTCCTTTGTCACATAATTAATTTGTACAACAACATCATGATCTGTACAAATAGTGACGCTATGGGTCATAATTGTCCAACACACACCTTAACAAGATCTTGAAATGAGATAATGATGGAATCTCTCTCTTGACTCCAAAATAAAAAGATGTGACACAAGACTTTGTAAAAATTTCTGGATCCCTTGAATGAACATGAAGGCCCCTTTAAATAGACATGGAATGGTGCCTTTGAGGGCACCATTTGGTTTGGGATGTAACCCTCCTAAGGGTTATACCCCTTCCTTAAACCCTTTGGAGTCTAAAGGCATGTTCTTTCAATTCTAGAGGTCATGTCCCTACATGTTAGTGTCTTTCCCAAAGACCACTACTCAAGGGACATGACACTCCTTGCATCCATACTATATATATAAATATTTAGAGAATTTATTACAAATATATCTAGTGAGATTCGAATTTTGAACCTGAGAGAGAACAAATCACTCAAGCCCAAAATTTTTACCACTGATACAACCATATGAGATTAACAATCAAAACTTCAATACAATATAATCTATCTTAATTACAGCGATGCAAGGGAGGAACTAGAAAACAACATAGGGGAATTAATAATAATAAAAAAAAATAATAAATTATTATGTGAAATCATAAAAATATTAAAATTGAAGGAAAGAATGGAAATGAAAAACCTAAAAAAATCAATAAAGGCCAGCTTTCTTTGGTTTTAGGATCCTCGACTCCTGCTGCGACGAAAATTATCTAGAATATGACCATCTCATTTTATAAGGTAAAAAAAAACTGTATGAAAATTTTAATTGTGACAACAAAGTAGTTTCTTCAGCCAACTCATGCACATGTATCAGAATTTTATATTGTAAAGCTGTAAAGAAAACTAAGATGAGGACAAGCCATTAGTGAATTTCTACGAAGGTCGTTTGCTTAAAATGGCATATTATCTCATATAGATGTGCAGTGATTAGCTTTCCAATTATTTATTGTTGAATTTGTCAAGTTGCTTCAGAAATATTAGAGGGATATTATCTAAGTTTTAGTGAAAGTACATATGATCATCATTAAAGATTTTTGAATATGATATTTCAATACATATTTTAAAAGTTGAAAACCATAAGACTTGGTTTTAAAAGTAAAAACGAATTTCACAAAAAACTCAAGTAGATGGAAATCATAAATATAAGTGGCATTATGTCGTGGATTTGAATGGAATAATTTTATTTAATCACAAGTGGGGGTAAATATTAGGTTTTATTAACCAACGTGATTGAAAAAAAAAATCTTGAAATAAAAACAGAAAATCAAGAGAAACGTACATTGGTTCGCATGAGAATAGATGGGTTTGTCAAATATCTTGGGTAAGGAACAGATTTCATAATGAACTTTTTATTTACAAAAATTATTTAATATCCTCTACAATCCATCATTTAATAAAATACTGGAGAATCAATAAAATTTTGAATATCTTTATTTTAAATAACTTTAAAATCCTAAATGAATAAAATAAAATTTTATTTTTAAAATCCATATTGAATATCCATATATTTTTAAAATATAAATTAATCTTATATAGTTTAAATTGAATACACTCTACTAAGTTCAAAATTCAAATATTTTAGTCATTGCAACTTGCATATACCTACATTAGGATCCCATCAATCATGACATTTTGATAATATTTCATACTAATCAGCAATGTTTGTTTAATACTTTATAATGGAAACTAAAGGTGCTCTTTTGAAAAAATAAAAATATCCCTAAAAGTCAATTCTAAAGCTGGGAACAACTTATTTATTTGGATTTCAAATCTATGAAAAACTTAGAAGATGAATTTAAACAGATCTATTCTTCAAGATCACTAATTTCTTCATTGAAAATTTTTGGAGAGTTGATACTCAATAGTTTCACTATTTTATTGATATTAAATTATGTTATGTATTTTTTTTGATATTGTGAAAGATCCATCCTAGTGTATAGTATTATTATTATTGTTGTGGTTATTGTTTTGTTTTTATCACAATTTTATTCTTATTCTTATTATTATTTTTTTGGAGATTATTTATACTTCGTTAAAGAATTTTTAATATATTATGATGATGTTAACGAAAAATTGACTGGTTGATAATAAACAGAAAATATGTGTGCTGTGCAGTGTTATTGTTAGGAAACCTTGATGGCAATAATATGTATTTTTTACTAAAACTTATATGATGGATAGATAATTTTCCAATATACACTACAAAAATTATGTCATTTAGCGTCGAAACTAATGGACGCTAAAATCCACAATTTTGACGCAAATGTAAATTAGCGTCGAACTAATTAGAAGCAAAAATTAGACGCCGAAACATCGACGAGAATAATATTTAGCGTCGAAACAAAGATATTCGACGCTAAAAACTATCATTTTCCGTCCAATTTATTTTGACGCTAAATAAAATTTTCTGGCGCTATAGGTCAGATATTGCCTACGAAATAATTCGACACTAAAAGTTACACTTTTAGCGTCGTTTAGTTTCGACGCTAAATTATATTAAAAAAATAATATTTGTATACTTACACCGGTGATTTTTTTACTATTAACGTCGAATATTGTCGACGCCAAAAACACATTTAGCGTCGACTAGTTCGACGAAAATAGTTAACAAATGTGTTTTTTTTTAAAATTATTAATTTACTGCTTTTTGGTCTAAAATAATTAATTTAATATTTAATGTAATTGAAAAAAAAATTCATGATTAATAACAGAATTACGAAATATTATAATAATTATTTTATTATTATATTGAAATTTTTTTTTGAAAAAATACATATTATATTAAAACTATTTGTTCAAAATGTTTATACAAATGGATATAAAATTTATTGCTACTGTGATGGAGGGCGCTTGAGCCCGATGCACCCTGACTGAGTGAGGCCTCCAACATCTGGCGGAAAGCCAGCATTTGCTGTTCGAACTGCTCCATCTTCTTCTCGTGGTCCACTTTGACCTGTTGTAGCTCCTCCTTAGTCTTCTTCAGCTCGTCTCGGGTGGTGAGTAGCTGGTCTTCGGTGGTGGTTAGCCGGTCTTGGGTGGTGGCTAGCTGGTCTTGGGTGGTGACTAACTGGTCTCGAAGAGATGAGGCATTGTCCGAATTAACAGTATTGCGTGCAGATGACGTCGGCTTCTTTCGAGTGCCAAGGCCAACGCTGTAAGCTGTCTGATTCTTGAAAACCAATTGCGACAACTGCTCATCTGGTATCGGGTCGGACCTTGTCTCCTGAGTTTGATGTTGGAGTTCCATCATTTCGTTCTGTTTAAAAAAATAAGTTAATGTTAGAATTTGAAAAAAAAATTAACATATATAATAATAATTATTTTATTTTAAAAAACTGAAACTTACATAGCAGCGTTCGGCTTCTTCATTTATCCATTTGTTTTTCTCATTGTAATGCGTCACTCGGAAAAAATCTGGAAATGATTGCACCTCACATGTGCTACTCTGTTAATAACAGAAAATAAATTCAGTATTATTCCACATTAGTAAAAACAATGAACTGTTAAATTTTACATTATGATATATTTACCTCAGAATGTTCGGCACGATGTTTGATAAATGGCTTCGAACCTCCACGGTGGTTAAAACGCAAGTAACTTCTATTTTCCACATTTGCGTGACATTTATCCTGCATTTAACAACACTGTAAGTACCGCAAACAAATGTTTGTAACTCCTCGATCAATGGTCTCAAGTAAATATTCATATATTTACCAGAGGAACGTGGACCAGGGATAAGCAATGACATAAACATGAACAGATCCTTCATACATTTCCATGGAGGTAAGTTATATGGAATAACAATAACAGGTCACATGCTATAAGAGTTGTACATATTCCCAAACGGGTTAAAACCATCAGAGGCAAGACCTAACCTGACATTACGGGGGTCCCCAGCGAAATGGGGGTACATGTCATCAAATTCCTTCCACTCGGTTCCATCCGCATGATGTCTAAGTATGCCCTCCGCACCGATCCTCTTTTCATGATGCCACATCATGTCAGTCGATGTGTGTCATGACATGAACAATCTCTGCAGCCTGGGCGTTAAAGGGAAATATCGCAATATCTTTTGAGGCACTTTCTTCCCCATACCACGGACTTTATACCGACATTCACCACATATCGGACAATATTCAAGTGATTCATACTGGGCACGAAATAATACACCGTCATGTTGGGGTTGGTGCTCAGAGCGCCAATCCGGACCGTATTTATGTATGATTCATGAATACGAACATCCCCTTATTCCATAATATTACTTATTATGGTTTGCACCTCTTGTTCTTATATACGTATTCGATCTGATTACGATTAGATTGAAACTAAATGCGGTTTAGTGATATGTATATATTAGACAAAGGCCCGATAATATATGGCAGTACACAGTTACAAAGTTAGTTTGTAATTGACATTGGAAGTGTCACTGCTATATGAATATTATCAAACATAGTTCCTGGTCAAGATTTGCTAACACGGGTCGGTTAGTCAAATCCGTTGAGACCAGTACATGTCGTATATCGAGACTTGGTCCGATGGTTTATCCCAATGAACCATGAGTCTAGGAGACTCGTATAGACGTGTAGGTGTTTATAGTTGGATAAACACTGAACGGCTCACCGAAGATTCTTAATGGATGGTACACCAAGGTCAATAAGAATCTTCTCGGGTTGAGTAGCATAGTGGTCCTTCGACTTGAGATACCACTGTGGATGTATGAGACATCCTCCACACTTAGATGGCACACGTCACCGATCTATTTAGATCAGACCTCCGCCTGTTCGTTGGGTGTGACCGATCCTCAGGATATCCTGTGTGTGTCAAGATAGGATCCGTCAGTTCTGTGTACAGAGCATAGGTAGTCCATATATATTAGCAGTCTGTTAAATTTGTGGCAACAGTATACATCAGAAGTAAGTTCCGAGTGTTATTAAAGATTGCTAATATATACGTCGACGAGATAATACATATAGAGATTTGACGTTTACATCTATATCTCTGGGATTATCTGGATACCTGTGACGGAGGGATTATACATATGCAATGACCTCGACCTGTATGATTCAGCTAGTTTATCCGTGATCGTCATAATCTACGGGTGGATAGATTATGGACATGAAATTGGATTTCGTGACGGATATACCTGAATCTAGAGAGTCTCAATAATGAAACATACTCGTAGCACTAGAGCAACATTTATGAATAATGATGATTATTTATAAATCGTTTAAATCGTTAAACGAAAATATACATGCGAACGGGCCGAACCGTCATTTCCTAATTAAATGGTATTTGTATTTAATATATGATATTATTAAATACACATTAATAAATAGTCAAATAAAGGTATTGACATATTCATCATTAATATATGTATTTGAGATATTTAAAGCAAATATAATACATATATTTAATATATTTGTATTTAATTAATTATTTAATTATTTAATTGTTAATGATTAATATAATTAAAATATATATATCACCAAATGATAAAGTTAGGAAGTGATTATAAGTTGCAATTGTTGACTTATACATTAAAGGAAATGGTTGTCAAATTGATTTTGCTTCTTAAGATATTTGTTCAAATTGTTTTGAAAATTAAAATATATTTTTCCTTTATTTCTTGATAAATTCGGCCAACACTTAAAATAAGAGTTATATTTTTCTTAGTTGCCATTTGTTGACTTATTAAATGTCTTAAAGTGTGTTTTTAGATATTTAACCAAGTTGATCAAATGTAAGGTGAAATGAAATTGAAATAATTAACTTGTATTTGGTTTGGTGAATTTCGGCCAGGCATCTTTGATACAAGTATATATTTTTTTTCATTTCATTTCATTGTTAACCTAATACACTTTAACCAAAAACTCTATTAAAGGAGGCAAAAAATGCTAGAGAGAAAAGAAAGAAAAATCAAGAAAAGCTTGGAAAATAGTAAGTATTTCCAACCTTCCATTAGAGAGTAATTTGTTCCTCTTGTTGTGGCACATCTGTGATGTTCTTGAGTTTTTTCTATTCTTTATTCTTGTGTTTTTGATGGATAAATGTTTGATGAAAGTTTGTGCATGTATAATGGAGGAAGCTTGTGACTAGTTTATAAGTTTCTTTTATGGTTTTGGAAACCTTGTTGCTAATCTAGAGTTGTTGACCCACTCTTAGATGACCTAGATTTGATCTTGAGTTGTTTTCATTGTGTTGAGACTTTGATTGGATGGAAGAAACATGATTAAAGTAATTGATTTAACCAATTTGGTCTAATTTGTCCAATTTGAAGAAATTGAAAAATTAGGGTTCATGACCAATTCAAAATTTGGGGCTTTTCATTTATGTTGTGTATTTGGATGTGTATATGATGCATATAAAGTTTCATGTTATTGGATTACATCTTGATGTGTTTTGAAGCATGAAATGACAAAGTGCACAAATTGGGCACCTTTGGGAGGCATTCGGCCAAATGGATAAAATTTGGGATTTGGTTGCTTTTGGTGTTTTGATGTTTTGAACATGCTAAGTTCATCTTAGAAATGATTTAGAATCATTCAAAATTGATTAGATCAATTTCGGACTAAAGGGACCAAAAATACCAAGTGTAAGGGCAATTCGTAAATTCACTTAAATATGATTTATTGAATTTTATTTCATATTTGATTATTGGATAATTAAATAAATATGGTTATTTAATTAATCTGAGAAAAAGTTTTGAAATCGGAAATTTGATTTTCCACCGCTTCCGCTGAGTTACCGGATATTCCCCCTCAAACCCCTACAAGTCATAACTTACAAGCATGGATGGATTCATACCCCATTCCAATCACGCAATATTTCTTTACCATGTAATACGACTTAGGCAATTCGCTTCCAACCGGTAACATTTGCCCCAGTAACTCTAGCATCATATCAATCTTTTGTTGGTCATTCGGTTGATCACTTTTATGTGTAATAATTTCACATGAATTCAAGATCGACATTCCAACACCTTCAAAGGAATTTTTTTTTGCCTCATCAAGTAGTTCACTAAATAAATTTTGATCATTTCCACTTAACACTAGCATGTCACCACTAACACTATGACCAAGTTGTGTACCTTGTAAGTCATGCAAAGCATCGGTTATCTCACATCGTTTACAGGTTGATTGTAACTACTGCTCCTTTACCAGAATGAATAAACCGTGACTGAGAATTATACTGCTCACCGTGATAAATCCACGTACGGTAAGTTGGTGATATTTCCGACATGTATAAATGATTATGAACTTCATCTAACCGTTTCCTTTTCATATTCAAACAATTTGTACATGGACACCGAACACGACCTTCTGCATCAATGTGTTGCTTTGCAACTTCCATGAACTCATACACTCCATTACGATTTCAACACACTCAATCTATCCAGCGAGCTCATCCAATTTCTATCCATTTCAGCCAAATACCTAAATATAATAATATAATTATTAAACATCATATAACACTCATCAACATTACTAATTCATTAATTATTTATTTAAACATATACATATATATTTAGTTGATAATTAAATAGTTGACGGAAAAAATATATTTAGTTAATTAATTAACTATCTACATATATGAATCATAAACCACTAACAAAAAGTATATAATAAACATAATCATAAAAAATGAAAATAATAAAGAAATATGAGAGAAGATTTACCTTATGGAAAATTGATTACAATTTTATTGAAAATTTGTAGGAGAGTTGTGAGGTTGCAGAGGAGAGATTCTCAGATTTCAGAGGATGAGATTGAAGAAGATGAGAGAAAAAGCAGAGGGGGAGAAGAGTTGGTGGCATTCTTTATTTTAATCTATCTTTAGCGTCGAATCACTAAATTCGACGCTAATTGTCCGATTTTTAGCGTCGAATCTTCTATTTCGACGCTAAATGTCTGATTTTTAGCGTCAATATTAAATTTAGACGCTAAAGATTAAGGATTGTCGTGGTATCTTCATAAGGCTTTAGCGACGCTACTTCGTCGACACTAAATTTCAAGTTTTTTGACGACGACGATATGATTTTTGACGCTAAAAGTATAAAATTTAGCGTCGAAAACTTTTCGACGCTATAAGTCGTACTTTTAGCGTCGATATATGAATTCGACGAAAAAAGTTAAATATTTGGCGTCGAATATGATTTTCGTCGCTAAAATCTTAATATTTGGCGTCGAATATTAATTACAACGCTAAAAGTGATTATTAGCGTCGAAATTAGTTTCAACGCTAATATATTGGACGCTAAAGGGTATAATTTTTGTGTATGATAAAATGCAAGACTCATGCATGATTTTCATGCTTAAAATTCCTTGGCTTTGTTTGGATTTAAAAAAAAAAAAAAACAACACATATTTATTTTTATTTATCTATTTTCCTATTATTAAGACTTGGGTACTGTTTTTTTGGTCTGGAATTTGAATCGGTTAAGTTTGATAGAAGACACATATTTAATTTTCTTTTTCATATTTCTATCATATTCAGTCGTGTTGTTTATTTTTTAATTTAAAACCCTCTAATATATAATAATTTTACATTTATGTCCTTATAATTATTATGTATAATTATTATAAATTTAAAAGTAAATACATAAAAACTGAAAAGTATAATTAAAATCAAACATCAATCCAGTTAAGTTAATGGCATTAAAGTAACATAGTAAAAAAATTATTACATTATTTTAAATGCAACAAATTACTATAATTATTATAATTTTTAAAAAAATAGCAGATAAAAATTAATTATATTCTTTGAGAGAGTTACAATATTGAAGCTTGCAATGTGTGTGGCTTTTGACAAAATGCTTAAAATTTGATGGTTAGGTCATGAGTTCGAATCTAGGGGTACATTTTTTTATAAGAGTTTGAGGTAGCCAAGATGTTTTATCTACTCCGCCTAAGTTCCGGTTAGGTGATTTGACGGCAGGATTTCCAACATTTCCAAAAATATCTATATTATAAAGCACAATGGTGTATGAGGAAAGAGAAGGTAACCAATGGTTAGGATTAAGAGAGATAATGTATCCAAAGGCTGTCTTTATGTGGCTTAATTGGCGGCTCAGATTATTTCATTATAATCTAATGGCTGATAAAGAATCATTTCATTATAGAATCTCTATAAATATGGAAAATGAAAACTACCAAATAAATTAAAGAATAAAATCATTTATTAATGGAAAATGAAAACTACCAAATAAATTAAAAAATAAAATTATTTAATTATAAACAAATTAAATAACATAATCTCAATCTCTGTAAATTCTGTAATATCGTGCCATAGGCACGGGCAAACACTAGTATATATATTATATATATATATATTTTGTCTATTTGAAATTGTTTCATAAATAATATGAAAGAAGACGATCAAAAAATATGCTGCGTTAACTATTCTGTTACATGCAGTCAAGGAATTGAAATAGTTATGGTGGTAAGTAATTATTGGGAAGTGAATCATAAATGTAAAAGTCGATAAATTAGAAGTATTTTACTTTCAAAAAGTCATTTATGAATATAAGAACAAATAAAAATATTAGATTTCTTTTGGATATAGGAAATAAATATATTCAATAATGGTTTTTTTTTTTTGTAAGATAATATTTATTTTATTTTGTACAATTTTTCTATTTAGATATAAGTCAGAAAATTGCACTTTTTTTTTAATTAAGTTGTAAATGTCTTAAATTAAGTGATAAGTTAATAAAACCAAACAAGTAAATTAATAAATATATGAAAAATAAATCAAATGAAGACTTCAAATATAAAAATAAACAGACCCTTACTTTAGAAAGCGTTTTAAAATGGAAAGAAATCAGATTATTATAGAGTAATAAAGACAACTAATATCTTACACATGACAATTAACGTGATCATAAATATTTAAATATATCATTTCAAATTAGATTCAATAAATATTTAAATACATCATTTCAACCTTATGTTTGAAAATTTATATCTTAAGGAGATATTTATTCTCTCTAATATTGGAGAAAATATATAAACTCATATGAGTCATATCAATATTTGTGAAAGGATATCTAATTTTTGAGTCACTGTGAACTTGAACTGATGCCATCAACCACCAACCAACAAATAGGAAAATATCTTAGAGGCTATTGTGAATTGTGTATAAACTATTGAAAAAGAAAATCATATTGTACTTACCCAACTTACTCATTTAAAATATGAGTACTGCTAAATCTGTTTTGTTAGTGTCTTGATAATATCATAATATTAATAAAAAAAATTCACAAACTAATGAAAGGGAAAGTGCTCTTTAGGTTTTGTTGACAGCTTTTATCTCAGGGGCATTATCGGGATAGTGCTCCCGGGATAATCCTCCTTCAACCTTTAATTTGTTTGGTTATGGGGAGACCAAAAATAAATTTAGTAAAAGGTGAGAAAAACGCACAAGTTGACAAGAAAGTTTTAACGTGGTTCGGCGGAGCGAATCCTGCCTACGTCCACGGGAACAAAACGGTGGGGGGTTGTTTTTATTGCCAAAACCGACTCGACCGACCTGTTTTGAGCAAGGTCCGAATGTGGCCGAGCAGTTGAAAGAGATTTACATGTAGTGTTTGTTTGTTACAAGTTTGCTTATGCGAAAAACTCAACCTATACAAATGAGACTACCCTCCCTTTATATACTAAGAAATTGTATCATTGTTCCTACAATTTTATGACGATTCCCGCGTGATCTCCGACTGATTGACGGGCGCTCTGCCCCAAGACTGCCTTCGCCGAAAGTAAACATGTCGCCTAATGGTCTGTCACATCACTCTGTTTTCTCCACTGCCACACGCAACAATAATGATGACAGCCTGTAAAGTATCTTTGAGAAATGACACATGTTGAAGGAAATTGCAACCACTCTGAATTTCTGTCGGTCTTCAAGAGGTCGGCCAAATGATCTTCCGAGCTTCCTAAACCGATACCGTCCTGACCCAAAATACCCGAACTCATCTGTTTGTTCCAGAAGGCAGGGTGGGTCCAAACCGAACTTCCGATCTAAAGTGGTCGGCCTCTACTCTGATGTGGTCGGTCTCTGAATCGGTATTATACTGTGTGCTCTGGTCGACCAGATCCGGAAAACTGTGCCCGGACTCTCTTTCTGGTTGAGGAATAACCCAAAACCTCTGAACACTTGTCCTTCTAAAAGTGAAAATCTAATCTCTGCCCTTGCCGAACTGTTCAAAGTACTTGTCACAAAAAACATCATCAATATCCGTCCCCTAGTTCTCGGTATCAACGAGTTAGCGAGTTGATGCCGGGAACTATAAAAAAAGATGGTGTGCTGATCAACCGGTTGGTGGTCGCTCCAGGAACCACAGAGAAAACTACCTATGCTGCCAATCAGGTCTTCCCTTGCTATCTTCATGTGCTCGGTCACTGAGGATTCTGATGCCCATTCAAATGATTCTCTGACTTGAAGCAAATTCCCTATTTACCCTTCTGGTAGCCGTCCCAACAGAAGACGAAGCTCCTCCTGTCGTCCAGACCAAAACTGACATCTCTTCTGCCGAGCCTATATCAGAGATCCTGCCTCCTGGACCAAATCAAGATAAACATGCTGCCCAATTCCCTTTTCTGATGCTTATCTCTGAATGCTTCATTTCTTGTCTTCCATACTTAGCATGATTCCAAATTTTAACTTGCTATCTGGTTCTTTCAAACCTGGATGTGAGAAGAGGTCATGATCCTAACCAATACGAACCGGCCATGAGAGGAATGCTATGTCCCCGAGCCGATGATGATGCACTCGGTGAGACGTAACCCGACCTCGAGGTAGAAGAAACACTTGGCTCTGGGGGAATGTCACCACCCCAGACAAACAAAGATCCGGCCATGGGGGAATGCTCCGTCCCCATGCCGATGAAAAGCTTCTCGGTGGGACGTAACCCGACCCCAAGGTAGAAGAAACACTTGGCTCTGGGGGAATTTCACCTCCTCAGACCAACAAAGATCCGGCCATGGGGAATGCTCTGTCCCCATGCCGATGAAAATTCATCTCGGTGGGACGTAACCTGACCCCGAGGTAGAAGAATAGATAGCCTCGGTTGAACGAATCCAGCCCTGAGCAGGTGGAACAAAGCATCGGCGGAACGAATCCAGCCCCGAGCAGGTGAAGCAATACATACTCGGCGGAACGAATCCAGCCCTGAGCTGGTGTAATAATACAGACTCGGCGGAATGAATCCAGCCTCGAACTGGTGGAGCAATACAGACTCGGTGGAACGAATCCAGTCCCGAGCTGGTGGAATAATACAGACTCGGCGGAATGAATCCAGCCCCGTGCTGGTGGAACAATAAAGACTCGGAGGAACGAATCCAGCCCTGAGATGAATGAGCATTACAGACTCGACGGAACGAATACAGCCCCGAACTGGTGGAGCAATACAGACTCGGAGGAATGAATCCAGCCCCGAGCTGGTGGAACAATACAGACTCGGCGGAACGAATCCAGCCCCGAGCTGGAGGAGCAATACAGACTCGGCAGAATGAATCCAGCCCCGAGCTGGTGGAACAATACAGATTCGGCGGAATGAATCCAGCCCCGAACTGGTGGAGCAATACAGACTCGGCGGAACGAATCCAGCCCCGAGCTGGTGGAACAATAAAGACTCAGCGGAACGAATCCAGCTCCGAGCTGGAGGAGCATTTGAGACTTACACGAGGGAATATTTTCAACCTCTGAGGCTCTGCGGATCCTGGCGCGGGCGTCCCCTAGCCAGACCAATGGAAATCAAAAATTGGAATAAAGTAAAGTTAACGAAAGGTGGGGGTGACTTAGCACATACCTCATGCAAAAATTCAAGAAGTAAAAATAACAACTCGGGTGCTCCGAGGCAGCGTCCTGCCCGAGGCCTCCAAAACATAATTCTGAACCTTACAATTCAGTGTCCTGACTAACCAGGCTACGGATACGCCGATCTGGGGATGTCAGAAAAATCCCCACGAGGGAGGAAGACAGCCCGTGTGTGCCCTCCCTGGGTGGTTCTCAATGGGACTCATCAACCGACTCGCATGGGAAGAAACCTCTCTAGGTCCGGTTACCCGAGACTCCTGTAATCAAGGGGACCATTCGGCCAAGCCCAAGCCAGGTGGTCTGATGGTACACAACGGGACTCACCAGCCGACTTACAGAGGAAGAAACCTCACTGGGTCTGATTTACCCAGGAGCATGATGGTCATGGAGGCAATTAAGCCATCCCAATGTCATACTCTCCGAAAGTCTTCAACGGGGTTAACCAGTCGACATGCAGGGGGAGAAACGTCCATGTGTCCAGTTTACCCGAGCTATTCCTCAAAAATGCGAGCCATGTGGTAGTAACGTTCCGGCCACGGGGGTTTGATAATGACACCCGGGAGTCGCGTGCCACGAGGGGTTTGCGCGTTTCCCGCATGCATCCATTGACGCGTTCTGGATCCTCAAAGGTGAAAGAAGTCAAGTCGGAACACTTCCACCCTGGGGTTTGATAATGACACCCGGGATTGGCGTGCCACGGGCTTAGTGCCCTTCCCGACTACCGAGCACCCCTTCGCATCGAGCAAATCCCAAGAATATTGAACATAGCTTTCGGATTTAATTAACAAACAAGTAAAATGGACAAGTTTCTTAATTCGAAAGAGAAATCCTTACTCATATTCAAGGGACCTACCGCCCTTCTTACAACTATCTGCGGGTCATTTCGAGAGTGGCTCTTACAATAATTTTCTGGTTCATGTTTCGTAGTCTGATCACAGCTTCTAGTCTGAACTCCATTCTACAGCTCACAAAAAGAAAGTTTATGATGTCAACCTTCATTCCTATTGCGAACCCTTTCCTTCTCCCGTTCTCATCAGCTCATTCCCATTCCTTTCCCCCTCCACCCGTTCTTCTGCTGAACTATCCAACAACCCATGGTTTCCACCTTCTACCATCGTCTTACTACGTAATCTGATTTTTGCTCTTTTCCCCACAGACGGTGCCAACTGTTGACGACTGATTTTCGTCTCAGGGGCATTATCGGGATAGTGCTCCCGGAACAATCCTCCTTCAACCTTTAATTTGTTTGGTTATGGGGAGACCAAAGGCAAATTTAGTAAAAGGTGAGAAAAACGCACAAGTTGACAAGAGAGTTTTAACGTGGTTCGGCGGAGCGAATCCTGCCTACGTCCACGGGCACAAAACGATGGAGGTTGTTTTTATTGCCAAAACCGACTCGACCAATCTGTTTTGAGCAAGGTCCGAATGTGGCCGAGCAGTTGAAAGAGATTTACATGTAGTGTTTGTTTGTTACAAGTTTGCTTATGCGAAAAACCCAACCTATACAAATGAGACTACCCTCCCTTTATATACTAAGAAAGTGTAACAGTGTTCCTACAACTTTATGACGATTCCCGCGTGATCTCCAATTGATTGACGGGCGCTCTGCCCCAAGACTGCCTTCACCGAAATTAAACATGCCGCCTGACGGTCTGTCACATCACTCTGTTTTCTCCACTGCCACACGCAATAATAATGATGACAGCCTGTAAAGTGTCTTTGAGAAATGACATATGTTGAAGGAAACTTCAACCACTCTGATTTTCTTTCGGTCTTCAAGAGGTCGGCCAATTGATCTGCCGAGCTTCCTAAACTGATACCGTCCTGACCCGAAATACCCGAACTCATTTGTTTATTCCAGAAGGCATGGTGGGTCCAAACCGAACTTCCGATCTAAAGTGGTCGGCCTCTACTCTGATGTGGTCGGTCTCTGAATCTGTACCATATTGTGTGCTCTGGTCGGCCAAATCCAGAAAACTATGTCCGAACTCTCTTTCTGGCCGAGGAATAACCCAAAACCTCTTAACACTTGTCCTTCTTAAAGGGAAAATCAAATCTATGCCCTTGCCGAACTGTTCAAAGTACTTGTCACAAAAAACACCATCAACAGGTTTTTAATTTTTTATTTCCATAATTATCTATTAGATCCATTATTTCCATAAAATACTTATGAGTGGTCAATATCTCTATATTTACCGTCTCTATATCTTTCATTTTGTGGGTTAATTCGAGCTTTATGAACGCTTTGATTTGTTTTGAGTGTGATTTATATGTCTGAAGCATAATAAGACGAAATCAGACTCATCGAGGGAAAATTTATCGAAATCGGAGCAGAATCGATCCATCTTCCAAACCTCAGGGTACGAGTCTCGACGTAGCCTTGTGCGTCTCGACGCACCATAGTGTAATTTCAAGACATAACATAAAATTGGTGATACGTCGCGATGCAGATCAATGCGAGTTGTGACACCGATTGAAGCAGCACTCGTCGGGACGCAACCCATTGTGCGTCGCGACGCGCCAAAGGCAAAAACTAAGGCAAATGTCACATTGATCTTGCCTCGTGACGAGAGTCCATGTGCGTCACGATGCGAGCCTGATTGTTAGTGCGATTAGAACTCCAATTTCTTAAGAATGAAAGCTCTCATTAGCCCTTATAAAAGAATAAGTCCAGCCAAGTGTAATGGCTGGTAATCTTGACTACTGTTACATTATTGGACGAGTGTCACATAATATAAATTATGTTTGGACATATATACACTCATAAAATGACTTTGGGGACAATCGATATATTTCTCGAAATTCCGATACGAAATTGTACGATGTTCCACTCCGAACAGCCCATGGTATTTGGGCAATAACTTTTTCATACGAACTTTGAGTTTTATAAAATCTATATCACAGGAAATCGTAGATGGAGACCTACAACTTTCTTATTGAATATTTTTCCAAATTTGAACCAGAAACAGGTTTAAAATATAGATCAAAAATTCAGATGAACAGTACCCGAGGGCCATTCTAGTAAATTCTCAAAGATTCTCTAAATTTCTAAACTCTTCTCTAATTTTTCCAATTTAAAATAACCCCTAGTATAAAAGGGGGGTACTATTCAACATTTCCCAAAAAATAAAAAAGAGATTGAAGGAAAAACGTGGGAGAGAAAGAAGAAATAAGAGAAATGGGAAATAAGAAGAAGAAAGAAAGAAAAAGGAAGCAAATGTAAATCCTCATGTAGCAAGCTAGGAAGAAGATTGGCAACCATTGAAAGCTTGGAGAGTGAAGAAAATCAAATGAATTGAGGTAAGTGAAACATAACCCGACATTTGAAATATTGAGTTTTGATGATTTGATAATTGTAGTATGTTGTTGGCTTGAGTGTGATGATGATTGAGTGATTATTGTGTCACGAAAATGGTGATTGTGGGAAACTCCCAACTTGTTAAATTTTTTGGTATGAAACTAAGTGGAGTCTATAGAATAGATATGAGTCATGAGATATTGATAATATTTTGGATACTTATTTAGATTATTTGATTGTGTGGTGTGAAAATGAAGATGAAATTGAAGTTTGGGTCCTGAATTCAGGTGAGCATCGCGACGCGAGACCCTGAAATCGCGATGCGTAATGGGAAATTTTCCCAGATTCGGTTCTGCAATTGGAGCGTTGTGACACCCAAGGACTTGCGTCGCGATGCGGAAAACATGGGAAACTCATTATCTCGGGAACGTCACGACGGTCAGCCCTTAGCGCATCGCGACGCCCAAGGGGTAACATCACGACTCGTGATCAGAATTTCCCTAAACTAGATTTTGTTCAATCCAGTTTCACCCTAGTATGTTTGAGGCCACCCTAAGGGTCTCGTATCAGCTCGCATATATATAATACATCATGATATACGTATGATACGCATAGAAGTGGTAGCAAGTACTTAGATAGATAAATTTAGCTTAATTATGCAATGTATTTCCTCAGTCCATTGTCTAATCAAAATTCTCAATCAAAGATCATCGCATGAACCGCAATTTCCTTTCGCAAAGTGAGTAGTGCCAGTCATATTTCAAATCTGTGAGTGGATACTCTTTTCCTTTGATTTTTCATTATGTTATTTTAATATCAGACTTATTTTTTCCGTATTTAGGGTGTTAGTCGAGTTTAATTTCAGATTTGTTTTTGATAAAGAATGATTTGAGAAATGATTTAGAAAAGTGATGATTTTATATTTTCGGGGCATGAGGGAAAACCCACCTCAGTATGCAACTTGACTCAAATATGGAATTGACGGATTCAGATATCTTGTACACACGCTGTTCAGGATTAGGGATGACAGATGCCCCTAAATCCTAGATTCAGAGTCTAGAGGGTAGCATAGATTCGCACCTCGGCTCTAGTTTTTGGCTTGGGGGATGGAAATACGTAACGCCCCTAGACCCTAGTTTCAGGGACAGATAATGGCATGCTTTAGAGAATTGCGATACGTAACACCCGAATGTCATGGATTTGCATTCCTGACTCTAGTTAGGCATATGGGAGGATGGTGATACGTAACGCCCTCACGCATCAGGGTTTTCAGAGACATATTCCAGTGAAATGTTTTCAGAAATGTAGTTTTTGTTAGAGTTGGTGCTCGGAGTGCCAATCCGGATCGTATTTATGTCCGATTCATGAATACGAACAATTCTTTTTCCATAATATTACTTATTTAATGGTAGCACCTCTTATCTTTTATATACATATTCGATCTAATTACAATTAGATATCTAATTATGATTAGATTGAAACTAAATCTGATTTAGTGATACGTGTATATTGAACAAAGACCTTAGGATTTACAATGTAGTGCGCAGTAACAACGTAGATTGTAATTGGCATTGGGAAGCGTCACTATAAGTTGTATATCCTTAAATAAAGTTCATGGTCAATATTTAATAACACGGGTCGGTTAGTAAAATCCGCTGAGACCAGTACATGTCATATGTCGTGACTTGGTCTGATGGTTTATCCCAATGAACCATGAGTCTCGGGAGACTCGTATAGATATGTAGGTATTTATTTGATAAACATTAAACGACTTACTGAAGATTTCCTAATAGATGGTACACCAACGTCAATAGGAATCTTCTCGAGTTGAACGAGCATAGTGGTCCTTCGACTTGAGATACCACAGTGGATATATGAGTTATCCTCCGCACTTTAATGGCAGTCATGTCACCGATCTATTTAGATCAGACCTCCGCCTGTTCGTTGGGTGTAGACTGATGCTCATGATATCCAGTGTGTATCAAGATAGAATCTTTCAGTCCTGTGTACAAGGCATAGGTATCCTACACATGTTTGCGATCTGGTAAATCCATGGCCGTGGTATAACTTCGGAAGTGAGTTCCGAATTTTATTTAGAGATCGTAAATTTGAAAGTCGACTATATTATACCATAAGGATTTGACGTTCTTATCTATATATCAGGCATAATATGGATAGCCTGTGACGGAGGGACTATACATATGCAATGACATTGACTTGCATAGTTTAGCGAGATTATCTGTGGTCGTCATAATTCATGAGTGGGTGAATTATGGACACGAAATTGGATTCTGTGACGGATAAACCTAAACTTAGAGAGTCGCACAATATGAAGTGTACTCGTTGAGCACTTGGGCAACACGTTATGAATAATATAGATTATTCATAATACTTCACCGGATTAAATGAGTTAATTCGAGTCGTTTAAACGGTTAAACGAAAATACATGCATTAAGGGAATTCCGGTCAATTGATAATTAATGTGTATTTGTATTTGATAGAAAATTTGATTTGATACATATTAATTATTTTTCAAATTAGATTTTGACACATGTCATTAATATATGTATTTGTTATTAATGTAAATAAAAATACATATAATAATAATCGCATTAATTAATTATTTAGATGTTTAAATGTTAAATATCTAGATAATTAAATTATTTCAATATTACATAAATGTTATGCAATATGTTTGATTATTATTGATTACATGTGGCATAATTTTATTAAGATTAAATTTTACAAAATGGATTTGTTAACTTAAAGCTTATTTTCATTATTTAATTAGATTAATTGACCAAATGACCAAAATACCCATCTTTTAACCCCTAAGTCGGTTTTAGCTTGTATTTAAAGTTGAAATTTTTTTTTCTCATTTTTAAGTAAGCCATGGCCGAAACCCATCTCAAAGAATGAAAGAAAAATTTTCTTGAAGAATCAAGGAAGAAAGTGAAGAAAATCAAGAAAAAGTTTAAGGATTTAGGAGATTTGGAGGTAATCTTCATAACTCTTAAACTTAGAAAGTTTGTTTCTTATTCTTGAGTATTTATAAATGTTCTAGGGTTTCTTCCTTTCTTATATTTTGGGGCTTTTTGATTTGGAGGATGGATTTGGAGGCTAGATGCATGTGTGAAATTTGATTGGATGATATTAGTGTAATATTGATTAAATTTTATCATTTGATGACTTGTTGCCATTC
Source organism: Zanthoxylum bungeanum (assembly GCA_019454045.1). NCBI lineage: Eukaryota > Viridiplantae > Streptophyta > Magnoliopsida > Sapindales > Rutaceae > Zanthoxylum > Zanthoxylum bungeanum. Next base: position 10,072 of record SKCR01046923.1, on the reverse strand, counting down.
TAGAGTGTTATGACCACTCTTGTAACTCCTATAATTTTTCTTGAGTTCTTCATAGGTGGTGGCTTTGGTTGGTGCTAGTATTAATATGATTGATATTGAGAAAATTGGATTTATAGCATGAAAAGTGATATTTTTGTTACAAAAATCAGATCTGTAAATTCTATGATTTTGGTGTTGAAAAGTATGTTGTATAAATGTATGGATGTGTTTTGGGTATTGGAACAATTGCCTGAAACTATTTTGGAGTTGAAATAAGTGAAAACGGTGAAAAACGGCATTACCGGGTGACTTTTTGAGACAACCGGGTGACAGCTGCACAAAAAGTGAATTGGTCACTGTTTGGGCATCCCATGAACTGCCCTAGTACTGTTGGGGATGACCTGGGTAGCCCTCATGTGCATTGGGTGGTCGGTTCGGTCAAAAACGTGTTTTATGCCATTTTGCGGAAAAAAAAAAAAACGTTTTCGTAAAAGTTTCGCGATGTTCCTTAACTATTTATGTCATTATTTTATATCGAATAAATATGTTTAGGTGAAATATGAATAAATTATTTATATTGGATATTGAATAATTTATTCGGTAATTTAAAAGGTTCTTAAAATTATGATTTCACCCGAACCGCGAGCTTCCGTTGCGCCCGCGTCAAAACCCCAACAGTTTTCGTAATTGAAAGTTTAATAAAAGAGTTTTAGAAAGAAAATTTAGTTTAATAGAAAGACTCAGAGTTTTTCAGACATAAAAGCTTTTCAGAAAAGTTTTACAGAAAAAGTTGTGTTTACAGATAAGGAAGAAGTTTTCAGAAAAAGAGGTTTTCTGGTGACAGTTTCGGTATGAGTTTTCATAAAAGCACATCATTTTTCATTTTAATCATCCACTCACTTAGATCGTTCAAACGATCTAACCCTCCACTCCCAGTTTCTTTGTTTTGTAGGTTTACTCGGAGGACAAGCTCGGGAGGATGGATACTGATGACAGTCGCAATGGTGTTTCGTCCACCAGGTCAAATCAGAGATAGAGTTCAGTCAAGTCAAGTAAAGTCTAATTCCAGATAGTTGTATAACAAAGTTGCGTATGAGTATTCATGTATAGAGTTATTAAGATAATTGATATTGTATGTCCAGTCGTGTGTGTATTATTTTACGTACTATGTCGTGGATTTTGGCAATGGTCTCATATGTGAGATTATATTTGAAAATAATATCGGTTTTGTCCGTAGTTAGAAAATCAAGGCTTATAGGGATAATATGGCCTATTCCCTGCCGGTAACATCTCCCGGATTGGGGATGTCACAAAGATGGTATCAGAGCATGGTCTAAGGAGTCAGTGACTGCAGTGGGAAAAGTATTGGGGTCTTGTATACGTAATATGTCCGAGATACTAGTATATAAGGCACTACCGCTCCAGCATCCAATGCTCAAGTAAGTCCTCAAGCTCCATAGACATGTTAGTAAGAATTCCTAAGTTATCTGAATTCACTTCCTACTAAAAAGTAATCAAAATTCCTATTCTAGTTAAGGATTCTTTGGTAGTAATCTTGGCCTATTAGCCGAAGTTCAAGACAAGTTGGGAGAACATATAGTAAATTTCTAGGAATAGTTACGCAAATGAGTGGGAAAAGAAAGCTATGAGAAAAGTAAGAAATGATACATAGATACTTAAGCAACCAAGAGAAAGTAAGTGGGAAAGATACAGAAGTAGATGATAAAGAGAATACTAGAACTTATAGCAGTAAAAATGAATATAGCAAGTCTGAGTAAGAGTAAGAATGCCAAATAGACCTATGTAAATTTTCCTTTTTTTCACAAGATTCTTCCATTCCTTAAGAAGTCCCTTCAAACTAAATCAATATCCATGGAATACCCTGTATAGATGACAAGCCCTTCGAATAGCAAATGATAGTCAGAAGCATAAGAGAGGTGAGAAATCATAATTAGACATGGGAATCCCGAAAGACTAAAGATGTTAAAAAGAGAGTATAGATCCCCAAACCCAGGCTCTCAAACAAACAAATGAAGGTCGTAAGCGGAGATGATTAATTAACTTATCCCAAGAGACCAGACATAGATGCGACCATAAGTTACCTAGATTCCCATTCCTCATTGATACCGATTAAGGAAGTTTTCTTGACGAAGCCTATCTCATGCCTATCTTACATGAGTAATAGAACTTACCATGACATAGAATACCAAAATAAGAAACATCGATATCCGTAGAGACGTAAGATGCTTTTCCTAGCCGGTGCCAGTATAGAAAATGGTAATCAAACAGAAGCCCAGTTCGCATAACATCAATATTCTAAAGCAGAAGTAGTGAATACGGAAGGACGGTAGACCAAGGAGAGACCAATGAGACTTCTAAGGACAGAAAAATAAGAACCTGACCCAAGCCAAGAAAAGCAAGATCACAGTACTAGTGAGAATCTATGGATCAGGCCAACGTTGGTAGAAATTTATGAAAGAATAAAAGGACAGACCCATGGAATTGGAGATACTCAAGAGTTAAAAAAAGTACCCTTACGAACATCAAGGTTAAATGACATAATTGTAGCCTATAGCAAGAGCGGAGAACAGAAGTTTAGGAAGAAGCCCAGAAAAATGGACCAACACTAGTCTCAGCAACTCAGTCTAGAACCAAGAAATAGGGCAAGAAGATATATAGGAGGATGCAGAAAGTAACAAGAGAGTTCAATACATATAGTGACAGAGATAATGTAACTTGAAGGCAGAAACATAAAGCAGAGACCTCAGAATAGGTAATGAAAGTTGAGGAATCCTAAAACATGATATAGTCGAAGTGGTTTCCAATGGAACGAATAGTAATTTTCTCTTTCAGTAGCCCCAAACTCTAAGTAATCTCATGGACACCTAACCAGACCGTCACCAAGCTTATGAAAATAATAGAAATGCGGGGTTCACAGATCCCTATGGAATGTATGTATACACCCCTCTATTTAGAGCCCTGAAAGGAAAAGAACCAGTAAAAAGCATATTTGACATTGTAGGCACTGTATTTTTGCATATAAGTCCCGATGATAAGTCTCGTACGGAGGCACTACTCTTTAGGTTGCGGAAGTCGCGGGAAACGAAGTCGGAAGGGGAAATTCTGAATAAGTATGTCATCAGATTCAATTCACATGTTCACTGCTTTCGCTTTCGTGCTGCATTCATGAGCACATTCGAACGTCAAGCAGATTTTGGGCGTTCGTGTAGCTTTCGAATAGGTGTTCGAACGGTGTCGGTACTTCTGGTTTTGCTGCTAGCCTCACGCCCAAGCCCAATTACCCCACCAAAACCAATCCAAAAAATAATTAAAATATTTAAAATGCATGTCACAAATTAAATTAAATTAAATAAATCAAATCAAATCCCTTCCTAATCTAATCAAATCACTTCCCTAATCAAACACCAATTAAGATATTCACTCCCTAAATTAAACCCATCTTTTCCTTTCATAAACCAATCAAAACACTTCCCTTTTTTGAGGATTCCATTCCTTACCCAGAAACCATAGAAACCATTATGAAAAGAAGCCTAAACCAACCTTGAAACCCATGGCTCATTCTCACAAAAACACAAAAGAAATAAGCTCACATTCACGCCTAAAGTAAAAAATATTGCCCCAATTGCCGTCCAACAACAACCCTCACAACACACCCCTCACTGCACGCATATTCCTTCACCGAAATCCCTCATTAACAGCAAACACCATCACTGAAACAGTCCCTGTAAACACCAAAAATCACAGCCTAAGACAGTCCCTGTAAACACAGAAAATCCCAGCCCAAAATAGTCCCTGCAACCACCGAAAATCACCTCCATAAACTGCACTGAAAACAACCCAGAAACTGCCCAAATTATCGCCTAAAACAGCAGCCCCAATACCCCTTAAAAACGAAAAAAACAGTCCATTATTTACTGTAAAACAGTGACCAGAAAAGACAGCGAACAGCAGCAAAACAGAGGAAACGACAACTCAAAACAGCGAAGCAGCGAACGAAAGTAGTGGACCAGTGAACCGGAGGAGTTACGGAGCATCAACCCTTCCGACGGCCGTGTAACGCCCTTTCGAGAGACGACCTAAAAGTTGTTATTAGTTACATTATTGCACTTTATTGCTTAATACGTTCATGAATTATGTATTTTGCCTTCATTTCTTTCATTTACGATTATGGGTGTGCAAACTTGCATGCTGCTTAAATTATCTGGAAACATATGTTGCATTAGATTTGGTTGTACTATTGCATAAATCCTTTCATTACAAGTGGCATAAGTAATGGACCATTCCGAACCCAACGGTTTGAGGTCTTCCCTTGCGAGGGGTAAGTGCGGCCTTAAATTATTTTCCGGTTCACACCGGGTGGTGACTCTATTTTTAGTTGTCCGGTTTAGTCCCCCGCGAGCTACTCCGTACTCATAACCGGGTCGCGAGCTCAGAACAGCGTCGCCGATTTCTGTGTCCTACAGTCTGGTGACTCCACTGGGATAGAGAATTGGCCCCGAAATAATGTCTTGTAGTGATTGTGATTTATGCTTTAGGTAACTGTGTCTATCGTGGGTTGAAGGGGTTTAATCAAAGGCATTATTAGAGCTAAGTAATGGTTTGGGTCTTTCTCTTCATTCACTACCTTTCTATAAGGAAAAGCTGAAGGCACCTAAATAATCATTACTCGTAGCTTACTGTGATGGACTAATTTGGAGGACTCCTTGTTTATTCCTGTCACCAAGCGATAAGAGCCTAAGAGTCTTGGGTATTTAAGAGAGTTTGCTCCACCCTCCCTCTGGGGAATCTACAACGAGAAATCCATTTGACAGTAAGTCACATATCATAACGCGTTGGCACGTACCGTAAGGTATAAAAAAGGTGCGCTTACTTGGTCGCTTGAACCATTGAGTGGGGAGACCTAGTTGTGGGCAATCCTTCACCAACGAAAGCCTTTGTCTACACTCCCGCAAACCCACACGTAGACCATAGTTGTATGACCAATAGAAACTATTTCCTTGTGCTTGTGTTTATGGACCATCATCATTTGGATTCAGTTGGACTTCTTGTCAGAAATGCGAACTTGTTGGGCCATTTAAACTGGGATGAGTTCGTATCTTATGACAAGTGGGCTAAAAGTCTCTAAAATGCCGATGGGCCACTCTGTTGAAATTGTTTCTTTATGCTTATGCTTGAGACCATCATCATTTTGATTCAGTTGGACTTCTTGTCAGAATTACGAACTTGTTGGGCCATTTAAATTGGGATGAGTTCGTATCTTATGACAATTGGGCTAAAAGTTTCTAAAATACCGATGGGCCATCCTGTGTTTGGACCCCTTATCATTTGAAGTTGTTTAGCCATGTTATCACAAAGTTGTAAACCTATTGGGCCTTTTCAACTGGGACAAGTTTGCACCTTGCAATAATGTGATTGAAGCTTTAAAATTACAATAGGCCGACTTATATATTCCATGCATTGCACGCATACACGCTGACTGAGAATTTTAAAAGACACCATAGATTCTCGTTGGGTTAGGAAAGAGGGAAGACTTATCAAAAGGCCGATAGAAAACATGAATGAATCAGAGAACGATGTATCCCGTATGGATCAGTTAGAGACCAATCTCACCAAGGTTACTGAATAGTTGCAAGCTTCGACTACTACTATAGCCAATATGGCTGTGCCCCGTGCTGGGGGAAACTCTGAGAATGAGAGGCATGAAGACCCTTCGGCTGGATTGAATGATGATATCTCGGGTTTTGATGATGATATGGCTGAATATGCTGTGGGGAAAATGGCAGGGTCTCAAACTGAACTGCGGAAACTCCGAGATCAGGTAGAGTCGGTTACCCGTAAGATGAGGGGCAAGCACGAAGACCTGATGGATTATGAGGAAATGACTTTTGAGGAACAGTTGCCAGCTCAGTTTAAAATGCCGGATATAGCCAAGTTTAATGGGAACGGGGACCCAAGGGTCCATCTTCGACATCATGTTTCAGTTATGAGTTCAGTGGGTCTATCCAAGCGTCAGGTTCAGAAAATTTTTGGGATGTCGCTCGAGGGGGCACCCGTGGTATGGTATCACAGCCTGGAGAGGAAGATCAATGAGGATTGGAGGGAATTGGCGGAGGCCTTCTTGAAATAGTATGTTACAGACTTGGAGATCGACCTGTCGCTTCGCGACTTGGAGAATACCAAGCAGAAGCCGGAGGAGAGCTTTAAGGAGTATGTGGATCGCTGGAGAAGCCAGCTTCTGAAGATGCAGACTCGGCCTTCACAGAAGGACCAGATAAAGATGATTATAAAGGGTACTAACCCCTCAATTTATGGCAAGCTGAGGAGGATGACCTCCATGATTATGGATTTCCGACAGCTGAGGAAAACTGTCATGGATATTGAAGAAGAGGAAGCCGAGAATCGAAAGTTTTATAGTCTGAATATGAGAAATATTGGAGGATCCTCTGGTGCTAAGCCTGTTTCTGCTGAAGTTGCTGCCATTAAGAACCGAAGGTTTTCCAATCTGGGCAGACTTTTGTCCAAAGTAATTGAGAAATTGACAAGGCAATGACTCTTGAAACCCTTGGAGCCTAAACCGTTCCCAAATCCTCCCCCACCGAACCTCAACATGAACCGCTACAGTCACTTCCACCAACAGAATTGCTATGACACCGACAGCTGTGCCCGCCTCCGCCATGAAATCCAGGACCTAATTGACTCCCACAAAATTCCTGACCCCGAGAAAGAACAGCCCAACACATACCGTAACCGATTGCCTAACTATCACTCTGTCTCACCGCCTACCTACATGATCAACTCTGGCCTACCAGAAGACCTTGTCCTCCAAACCTTTGATCGCCAAACCTTTTGCCTAGGGATTTGGGATAGCAACAGCGAAGATGAAACAGAACAAATGAAGAATTTTTGGGAGGAGTTTTCGAGCAGTGATGAAGAGGAGGTGAATGGGATGACCCATAGTGGGCGTTTTTATAGTGATACTGCAGAAAATGGCAAGGAAGTGTTAACGGAAGGCAGAGAAGTGTCTGAAAATATGGAGAATGCTGAGGGGGATGCAGTGCTGCGTCAGTTAAGGAAGACCTGAGCATAAGTGACCATTTGGGAGTTGTTGTGTGCATCTCAGAAGCACAGGCGGGGCATGGTTGAGGCCTTGAGCAAGATAGTAGTGCCGGAGGATGCCAACCCCACGATGTTTGTCGGATCAGTGCGAAAGGAAGCTTTGCAGATAATAACCTTTTCTGAGGAGGAACTCCCGGCTAAGGGCAGGAACCATAATAGACCTTTATTCATCAGAGCTGAAGTGAGGGGTAAGAAGACATCTTGTGTGATGATAGATGATGGCTCATCTATCAACGTTTGCCCATTGAAGATTTTGGCAAGGTTGGGTATAAAGACGAGGGATCTAAGTCCCTCCAATATGACTATCAAGGCTTATGATGATAGTAAGCGAGGAGTTGAGGGTACTTTCGCTGCAATAGTTAAGGTGGGACCGATTGAGGATGAGGTTGGGTTCACAGTGCTGGATAACCCGTCCATTTTTGCTTTGTTATTGGGAAGGTCATGGTTCCACAATCTTGGGGCGTGCCCTCCAATCTACATCAGGTTATTAAGTTTTCATACGAGGGAGAGATTGTCACCATCCGAGCTGAGGTGGACAATGTTGTGGCCGCTTTGGAAATACAATCTTTCACAAGGTTCCAAGTGTCGGTAACCTTTGAGGAGTGGGTGGATCCTAAGGTGGCTAGGATCATGGAAAAGATGAAGTTCGAGCCGGGTAAAGGTTCAGCATTGCCAAACTTTAAAGGACAGACCACTCAGAGAGACTGGGGTACAAGTCTGATGAGGACAAGCTGAAGGCCAAGAAGAAAAGGTTGAAGTTGATGGAATGCTTTGTGAAGGTAACGTGATATCAGGGAGAACTGGAACCGGTAGAAGTCAATGGGATCGTGGTGCCCAGGTTTGAGGTCTTTCAGAATGTGATGGGTGAGAAGTCATTGGCATTAGAAATTGCGAAGAAGGAAGAAGAGAAATGGGAAGAAGAGCTGATGAAGTTGGAGAGCCTGACCCTCGAGGAAAAAGAGGAAACCGAGGAAGTCCTAGCTGTGGGAGATGAAGCATCTATGGAGGATGAAGATGTTTATCTCTCTGATTTATTTGAATGTATTCCCGCATCTGCTAGCAAAAAAGACAATCATTTCGCTTACTTGCTCGAGTCTCTTCCTTTCAATTTGCACGACTTGAGTATTTTGATATCAGCTCCACCAAAACAAATGCATTTAACCTTGGTACACCTGAGAGCCCCAAGGAGATTCTAATTGCAAGTGAGGTTACCTCTGAAGAACGAGAGAAATTAGAAGAAATATTAGCCAAATATGCCAAAGAATTTGCTTGGTCCTATGAGGACATGCCTGGAGTAGACAGAAGCATTGCCCAGCATACAATACCAACTTATCCAAATATGAAGCCAGTGAAATAGAAACTTCGACGGATGAGGCCTGAGTGGGCCGAGAAGGTCAGAGAAGAAGTCAAGAAACAGATAGATGTGGGATTCCTGGAAGTAGTGAAGTATCCTGAGTGGTTGGCAAATATTGTGCCGGTGTTGAAGAAAGATGGGAAGGTCAGAATGTGTGTGGACTACATAGATCTTAACAAGGCTTGCTCGAAAGATGATTTTCATCTACCTCATATAGACGTGCTAGTTGATAGTGCGGCTTTATCTGCCATGTATTCATTTACATACGGGTTTTCAGGATACAATCTGGTTCTCATGGCTGAAGAAGACAATCACAAGACGGCCTTTGTCACCGAGTGGGGCACTTATTGTTACAAGGTAATGCCGTTTTGGGCTCAAGAATGCAGGAGCTACTTATCAGCGGATGGCCACTACATTATTCCACGATTTGATGCACAAAGAGATTGAAGTATATGTGGATGACATGATGGTGAAATCAGAGACAAGAATCGGGCATATAGAAGCACTGGAGAAGTTTCTTCAGAGAGTTGACAAATAAAACTTGCGGCTGAATCTTAACATCAGGAAAATTGCTGGGACATAGAGTAGGAATGGGAGGAATAGAGGTAGACTCTGAGAAGATCAAAGCAATCACCGAAATGCCCGCACCGAAGACTGAGAAAGAAGTTAGAGCATTCCTCGGGAAAATTCAGTATATCAGTCGGTTCATCGCCAGGTTGACGTTAGTATGTGAGCCTATCTTCAAACTGTTGAGAAAAGACCAACCAATGAAATGGAATGAGCAATGTCAAGCAGCCTTCGACAAGATCAGAGAATACTTGGTAAAGCCTCATGTATTGAAACCTCCGAGGCCGGGCAAACCCTTAGTACTGTATTTAGCCGTAGAATCAGAAGCATTGGGGGCAATGATGGTACAGGCAGATGAGACGGGAGTAGAGTATGCGGTCTACTATCTCAGTAAGAAGATGCTTCGGTACAAAGTCCGCTATAAAAAAGTATAGAAGATCTATTTGGCAGTAGTATGGGCGTCTAGAAAATTACGTCATTACTTCCAATCTTACAAGATCCAAGTGTTAGCAAAGGAGAATCCCTTGAAGTATCTGCATTCAGTACCTTCGCTAGTGGGGAAGTTGGGCAGATGGTTAGTGTTGCTGACAGAGTTTGACATTGAGTACCTCACTTCCAAAGTAATCAAAGGGCGAGCCGTAGCAGAGTTCCTGGCATTGCAACCTATTGAAGGGGATCAGTAGAAGTTTGAATTCCCAGATGAAGAGATCCAGGCTATAGCAGTTCAAGGATGGAAGATGTATTTTGACAGAGCAGTGAATTGCAAAGGAGCCAGAATTGGGATCGTGATAGTGACCCCGAAAGGAGAAACCTTGCCTATGGCCAAGAGGTTGACGTTCGGAGTAACTAACAACATGGCCGAGTATGAACCATGTGCTTTTGGATTGACTGCATTGATAGCATTGAAGGCGGAGAGCGTGGAGGTCTACGGAGATTCAATGTTGGTAGTCCGACAGATGCAGGGAAAATGTGAATTGAAGGAAGAACGGTTGAAACCTTACCTTTTTCACCTCAGAAAGTTGGCACAGGCTATTC
>SKCR01046922.1:0-67411 GCA_019454045.1 Zanthoxylum bungeanum | reverse complement strand
ATTCCGCATTATCGATGTCCAATCTCGATAATACTACGACTAGGGATATTTAATGATTAAACCTTTATGGATTGATACCGTCTCATATAATCACAATCCGGAACTAATCATAGGGACTCTTACCATTTATATCAAAGTAAATAAATTACAAAACGGTAAAAGGCAATTTCATTACTACATAGTTAATTTTGTACAATAATACAATATCATTTACAAAATAGTGACGCTATGGGTCATAACTGTCTAACAACAACATCCTGATGATTTTGCATAACCGACAAACAAGGTTTGCGGGTTATTCGATCCATATTTGGATTGAAACAAGCATAAGGTTCTTGGAACTGACGTTTTGAAATAATCATAATAGTTTATGATTTTACTCAAAACGAAATAATTCTTGTGTATATAAGGAGGTTAGTGGGAGAGCACTGATAATGAAATTCCCATAAAACAATCGGTGAAAGCTTGGCTTTCATAAGAAATTCTTCGTAGAATTCTGGGGAGTAACAACCTTTATTCAAGGAATAAAGATCTACTGGGATAGATTTGGAGTTGTTAACACTCTCTGGGAAATTGTACATTTAAAATGTACTTGTATTGGTGTCTCATACGCTTCGAGCATATGGAGTCACAATCGGGTCAATCCAAGTGATAGTCACTGGATTGAAGATTAAGAACATCTGTTAGTTTCTGAGAGAACTAAAGATTGTGTCTTAAATGGGAGTAGGAGAGCTTGAAGTGACTAGGATCACTGTTGCAAGTTTCCAAACCGGTAAATACTGCGATACTATAAGTTTGAACACTGGGACATTGAGCTGGAAATCTTCCGAGCAAGATAACTGTTGCCGAATAAACAACAAATGCGGATTATTGCTGCAGCTGAGGCAGCAGAGAAGCCATTTGGATCGAAAATAAATCTAATTAGATTAGATATAGTTCTTTTAGCAGCTGAGCTAGGCGTCAGCACAGGCTAAGGAATTAAAGGTCTCATCGACGATCCAGATATATACTTCTATATCATCTGATTCGTTCGGATCATACATCGTGGCGATGTGATGATCGTGTAAATCGCGTCAGACGATAATTAACAAATCCGCTGACGAAAATCTTTTCTCAGCAATTTGAGCGAACCGTACATAGTTCGGGTGTTAGACACTCGAGTGACTGGATATGTGCCAAGTGGGAGATTTTTGGATAATATGACCCATAGCGTCACTATTTGTACAGATCATGGTGTTGTTGTACAAATTAACTATGTGACAAGGAAATTGCACTCTCATCATTTGTGATTAGATCACCATAGATGTATAAATGAAGAGAGGTCCACATGATTAGTTCCTGGATTGAGATGATATGAGACAGTATCAGTCCACAAAGGATTAATCATTAAATATCCCTAGCCGGAGTATTATCGAGACAGGACATCGATAATGCGGAATAGGCTAGTATTGCACTTGTGTGCGTTGTGAGGGCACAACGACATAGTTCTCATATATTTAAGTATTGGATACTTATGCAAGTGCGATAGGAGGTTGTGTTTCACCGATGGTATGGGAAACATCTTCGCTCTGGATAGACCCCTCGGAATCCCATTGGTATTATGACTATGTGTCTATGGGAGGCCGAAATCAAGGTAGGTGTATATAGTCTTAACCTGAGACTTACATCGCTAATACTTGCGATAATCGATAGACTTTGGTCTTGGTGACACAGGGCTTTAACCGGTTCTGCGTACACCACTTCTGGGTTTATCAGAGAGTCGTAGTGTATTGGGTGTGATGTCAAGACGGAAGTATCACTTCAGTTATATTAGAGATGATGTCACGCTGGATACGGTATTAGTGCTCTTAAGTGCTGCGTGGCCATCGGGATATTATGACAAGGTCGTGTATATCTGATTATAGAGACTAGTTACCAGACATCCGACATGTGCTTCGTACGGGGCAGACACAAATCCAGCCCCAGGCCTGGCACGTGACTATCCGATACTGGGCCGATATACACAATACTACGGTATACTACGCTTGATACAGATCTTATATTCCTGTAAGAATATTTCTGGAGAATTGGGTAGGCATGGCGCTTTGCTAGAAGCCAACCTTGTCTTGTAAATCGGTATGAACGTAGTACGAGTACTTACGTGTTCGGATAATCCGACGACCATATTTACTGCCAACATATCCTGAGATCTCATGGGTCGCTTCCTAAAGATCACACCGATGATGTATAACTCGCACTTTAATTAATCTGGGATTAATTGGAAGAGAGAGAAAATTAATCTGGGATTAATTACGGAGATATTTTATCTGGGATAAAATATTAATTAAAGAGAGAGAACGATTAATTTGGAATTAATTGATAAAATAATATATTTGATATATTATTAGAAATTGGATTTCGACGCGGAATTAAAATTAGATTTTAATTTGGGCGAACGAATTAATTTAGAATTAATTCGTTAGCGACGTGAATAGTGATTTCGCTAGGCGTAATCATTTAATTACAACGCGACGGAAAATTCGTTAATTTGGAATTAGCGAACCCGAGCCCGGGATTATTTGCGAGCGCATTCACATTTCGAATTCGAGTGCGGCACGCAAGTCAAATCGTGCGTCAAATCGCTAGTCACTTAAAGCGTCAAATCAAATGTCACTTTGAGTGATGTGACTTGACAACATGTCACTTTATTAAAGTGATGTGATGTGACTTAAAGTAAAAAGTAGAAGTGATATGGTTGTTGGAAAAAGCATTAATAAACTTTTACTTTTTGACTTTTGATATATATATATGAAAATGATTTATATATTTGTTTTTGTTTTTGGAAAATAAAATAAATATATAAACCAAAAATCATTTTCTCTCTCTCACTCACCACTCACGCACTTCTCCTTTTCCCTCTCTTTTCATCTTCCTCTTCTCACGGCTTCAAGCCGATTTCTTCACAAAATCTTCTGGTTTGACCGAAATTTTGAGAAGCAAATTGAAGAAGAGTAGTGCTAGCACACACATGGGTTATATTATGGTGATAGGGAAGCAAAATTGTGTGCTTGGAAAGCTTGAAGCTTGAAGCTTCAATGGAGGTCATCAATGGCCGAACATGGAGGAGACCACCACCACCAACACCGAGCAGTCCACCTGTGCGCAGCTCACTGCCGAGCACAGACATGCAGTGCGTTTTTGGTCTTCGTAGCATCAAAACCCATCAATGTGAGTATGTATTCCGCCTTACTCCTTTGTGTATTCAACTTATTTTTATGCATGTTTGTGATCCTTGGGACTTGATTGAAACTCATCACAAAAATCCAGATATATACTTCAAATATTCATCTGATATGTTTGGATCATACATCGTGGTGATGTGATGATCTAATAAATCGCATCATATGATAACCTTGCAAATACACTGACGAAAAAATTTACTCTGTAGAAGTTTGAGCGAACCGTACATAGTTCAGGTGTAGGACACTTGAGTGATTGGCTGTAGGCTAAGTGGGAGATTGTTGGACAATTATGACCCACAGCATCATTATTTGTACAGATCATTGTGTTGTTGTACAAATTAACTATGTGACAAAGGAAATTTCCCTTTTATCATTTGTAATTATATTACCAAGATGTATAAATGATTGGACATCGATAATGCGTAAAAGACTAGTATTACACTTGTCCACGTTGTGGAAGCATAAAGGCATAGTTCTCATATATTTGGGTAAAGGTTACCCATGCAAGTGTAATAGGAGGTTTTGTTTACCGATGGTACAGAAACAGCTTCGCTCTGGATAGACCCCTCGGAATTCCATTGGTAGTATGACTATGTGTCTATGGAAGTCCGAATCAGGGTAGGTGTATTTGGTCTTAACCTGAGACTTGCACCGCTAATACTTGCGACAATCAATATACTTTGGTTTTGGTCGTCCAGGGCTTTAACAGGTTCTATGTACGCCTCTTCTAGGTATATTGAGAATCGTAGTGTATTGGGTGTGATGTCAAGATGGAAGTATCACTCCAGTCATAGTGGAGATGATGATCACGTAGGATACGAAACTGGTACTCTTATGTACTACAGTCATCGGGATAATATGACTAGGTCATGATTATCCGATTATAGAGAATAGTTACCAGAGATCCAATATGTGCTTCGTATGGGGCAGACACAATTGAAGCTCCAAGCTTCAAGCTCCAAAAATGGATTCCAAGCACTAATACCGTATCCTGCATGACATCATCTCCACAATGAGCGAAGTGATACTTCCCATCTCGACATCACCCCAATACACTAGACTTTCTGATAACCAGAAGCGGTGTACGCAGAACCGGTTAAAGCCTGTAATACCAACCAAGACCAAATTCTACCGATTATCGCAAGTATTAGCGATGCAAGTCTCAGGTTAGACTATAACACACCTACCTTGATTTCGGCCTCCCATAGACACATAGTCATAATACCAATGGGATTCCGAGGGGTCTATCCAGAGCGAAGCTGGTTCCCGTACCATCGGTGAAACACAACCTCCTATCGCACTTGCATAAGTATCCAATAGTTAATATATGAGAACTATATCGTTGTGCCCTCACAACGCGCACAAGGGCAATACTAGCTTATTCCGCATTATCGATGTCCTGTCTCGATAATACTCCGGCTAGGGATATTTAATGATTTAATCCTTCATGGACTGATACGGTCTCATATCATCTCAATCCAGGAACTAATCATATGGACCTCTCTTCATTTATATATCTATGGTGATTAATCACAATGATGAGAGTGCCTTTTCCTTGTCACATAGTTATTTGCTACAACAAACACAATGATTTGTGCAATAGTGCGTTATGGGTCATATTATCCAACAATCTCCCTTGGCACATAGCCAGTCACTCGAGTGTCCCACACCCGAACTATGTACGGTTCGCTCAAATTGCTGAGAAAAGATTTTCGTAAGCGGATTTGCATATTATCTTCTGACGCGATTTATACGATCACACATCGCCACGATGTATGATCCGAATGATCAGATGATAAAAGTATATATCTGATCGTCGATGAGACCTTTTAATTCCTTAGCCTGTGCTGACGCCTTAGCTCAGCTGCTAAAGAACTATATCAATCTAATTAGATTTATTTTCGATCAAATGCTTCTATTGCTGCCTCAGCTGCAGCAATATCCACATTTGTTGTTTATTCGGCAACAGTTATCTTGCTCCGGAATATTTCCAGCTTTACTGTTCGTTATTCAAACTTTATAGTACTGCAATATTTCAAGTTTGGAAACTTGCAACATGATCCAAGTCACTTCAAGTTCTCCCTCTCCATAGTTTAAGACAACATCTTTAGTTCTCTCAGATACTAACAGATGTTCTTAATCTTCAATCCAGTGACTATCACTTGGATTGACCGACGATTGTGACTCCATATGCTGCAAAGCGTATGAGACACCATACAAGTACATTTTAAATTTACAATTTCCAGAGAGTGTTAACTGTTAACATTATGTCCCATAGCGTCACTGTTTGTAAATGATATGTATTATTGTACAAAATTAACTATGTGATAATGAAATTGCCTTTTGCCGTTTTGTAATATTATTTACTTTGACTTATAAATGGCGAAAGTCCATATGATTAGTACCTGGACTGAGAATGATATGAGACAGTATCAGTCCCCAAAGTTTAATCATTAAATATCCCTAGTCGTAGTATTATCGAGACTGGACATCGATAATGCGGAATAGACTAGTATTGCGCTGTGCACGTTGTGAGGGCACAACGGCATAGTTCTCATATATTTAAGTATTGGATACTTATGCAAGTGCAATAGGAGGTTGTGTTTTACCGATGGTACGGAAAACAGCTTCGCTCTGGATAGACCCCGCGGAATCCCATTGGTAGTATGTCTACGTGTCTATGGGAGGCCGCATCAGGGTAGGTGTATATGGTCTTAACCTGAGACTTACATCGCTAGTACTTGCGACAATCGGTAAACTTTAGTTTTGGTGGTTGGGGACCTTAACCGGTTCTGTGTACACCTCTTCTGGGTTTATCGAGAATCGTAGTGTACTGGATGTGATGTCAAGATGGAAGTATCGCTTCAGACATATGGAGGTGATGATCACGCAGGACACAGAACTAGTACTCTATAAAAGGTTGCAACCGTCGGGACAATATGACAAGGTCAGGATTGTCCGATTTAAAGAGACTAGTTGCTTGATGTCCGATATATGTTTCGTACGGGGCAGACACATCTCCAGCCCCAGGCCTAGCATGTGATCATCCGATACTGGATCGATGTACGGAATACTACGGTATACTACGCCTGATACAGATCTTATATTCCTATAAGAATATTTCTGGAGAATTGGGTAGGCATGGCGCTTTGCTAGAAGCCAACCTTGTCTTGTAAATCGGTAAAGACGTAGTACGAGGTACGTACGTGTTCGGATTATCCGACGACCGTATTTACTGCTGCCAAAATATCCGGAGATCTCTTGGGTCGCTTCCTGAAGATTCACCTATGATATTTGATTCGGACTTAATTAATCTTGGATTAATTGCGGAGAAACTTTATCTTGGATAAAGTGCCTAATTTAGAGAGAGAACGATTAATTTGGAATTAATCGATAAATTATTATATTCGATATAATAATCGAAATTCGATTTCGACGCGAAATTAAAATTAGATTTTAATTCGGGCATACGAGTTAATTTAGAATTAATTCGTAAGCGACGTAAATAATAATTTCGCTAGGAGCGATTATTTATTTAAATCCGATTTAATTAACGTCGCGACGCTAGCTCGGTATTTCGGAAATATCGAACCCGAACGCGTGAGTGGACGTGGGCCCACTTTCATTGGGAAACGTGTGGGCCCACATGACACTTGTCATTATATGCATTATTTTATTGATAAGGCATTGCATGTTAATAGTGTACAAAACACTCTAAGGCATTGCATGGTGATAGTGTGCATTACACTCAAAGGCTTTGCATGGAGTTTGAGTGTTTGACACTCTAAGCCATTGCATGGTTTATGTCATAGATTTATTATTAATTTAATAAATTATAACATAAATATAAATTGATTTTGGTACAAGATCAATAATTAAGACTTACACAAATCTCTCTTCTCTCTCAAATTGCCGTGAACTCCATTGACAAGGGCAAGGAAGATTTGATCTTCTATTTCTCCATTTTTGCTAGCACAAGCAAGGGATCAAAAGAGGTGATAGGGAAACCATCAAAGAGCTTGGAATACAAAGCTTGGAGCTTCAAGTCTTCTTCCTCCTCTTGGCCGAATCTTCCAACAACTTGGAGCTTCTACCATTTGATCATCTTCTTCATCACAAGGCATTGTAAGTATGATTCCGCCATACTTCATGTTTATATATATATTCTTTATAGTATTTCACATGCTTAATCTTTTTTGGGACATATTATAGAAACCAACAATGGTATCATTGAGCTAGGTTTAAGCATGAAATACTTTAGGTTAAATTTGGGTAAAATTGATTGAAGCATGTTCTTGTGAAATTTGATGAATGAGTATGCTTATATGTATGTTAAATGACATTATATGAAATCAATTTTATGAAAAATGCATTGGATGATTTTTCCCCAATATTTTCACCTTGGCCGAATGGGTGTGATAAATTGATTGAAGCATGTTCTTGTGAAATTTGATGAATAAGTATGCTTGCATGTATATAGAATGATATTACATGGAATCAATTTTATGAAAAATGCATTGGATGATTTTTCCCCCAATATCTTCACCTTGGCCGAATGGCATGATGAAATTGATATAAGCATGTTCTTATGAAATTTGATTAATAAGTATGCTTGCATGTGTATAACATGATGTATATGGAATCAATTTCATGAAAAATGCATTGGATGATTTTTCCCCAAATCCATGCCTTGGCCGAATGTGTTGCTACTTGGAGTGGATTGGATTTTTTTGTGTGTAAGATCATTGGATGACTTAGAACGTGTACGGAACGTTGATTAGTAACTCAATCGGATTGAAAAACAAATCGACACAAAAAACTCACCTTGGCCGATGTACATAAGACATGTAAAGGAGTTGATTTTTGTTAAAATTAATGTTGGACATTTATTTTGAACAATACATGATTAATAAATTAAATGGGTATTTTTTGAAATATTGGGTTTAATATATTAATCTTGGTATTACACTTTATTATTGGACTTTAATGTTTGGAATATTAAATTTAATTAATGGGCTTAATTGGTGAATTGGGCTTTTAATATTGTATTTGGGCATAATGGGCTTGGTTGGACCAAGTAGATTTGGGCCAAATGGATTGGATCCAATTTGGCCTAAAAAACTCCATTAGTCCAAATATAATATAATGGGCTTTAATAATTTAATTGGGCCTTATGGGCTTGAAATTGGTTTTATGGCACTTAAGGGTGATTCCTTATTTGGGCTTGGTAATTGGGTATGACCCACATTGACCAAAGCCCAAGCCTTAATAAATCAATTGAAAGCCCATTTGACTTGAATTAAATTAAACATTGGATGTTAGTTGGGCTTTGAGACCCAATAGAATTGGATTTAGAATCTAAGTCTTTAAAGCACATTAAAGTGTAAACATTTAATTTGGAATTAAATATTGAATTAGTATTGAATACGAATTAAATAGATTTAATAAGTAGTTCGATATAATTCGCGAATTCGTACCTTGTGTACTTATTCTCAATCGAGTTGGACTCGCGCAAAATCAAACCGTTGTTTGAACATTGGATGATCACTTAAACAAAGACTAATTAATTGGATTAGATTGGTTGTAAAAGCATGTCTTGTTTGAATATATGTATGTGATGAATGAATAGTGTATATCGGATGGATATTAGAAGGGAAAGGGTAATTTTAGAAATTATTGTAAATTTGGAATTTATAATTGGACCTGCGTGTCCAGCCTTATCTCTTTATCTCTTTGTATTCTCTTCTCACCTAATTCCCCTCAATGTAAATGAGGTTTCTCTTATTGTATTATGTAATTGGGTAGAAGTAGAATAGTGCTAACGGGGAGAGGAAAGGGAGTGATTTGTTCTAGGAACAAGTTGTTTAATATATCCATCCGCATATCACTATTACTTTACTTTACGCGCTTTATGATGTTTTAGAAGCATGCTTAAGGGTGTATGATGATGAGACCTAACAAGATAAATAATTGGTTGCCAATTACGCAAAAATCCCTCAAACAATATTAAGCGATTTTCCTTCCGTTGAATGATTCTTTCTCACGATCCGAAATTGGCATTGGTTTGTTGGCCAAAGTCAAGACCTTTGTCAATTGAGGATGTGTTTGAATCATGAGAGTTTTGTTCCACATCGGTGTCCTGTCCAAGTTGTGATTTGTTGGCCAAAGTCAAGATCACTTCTTGTCCATCGACATTGATTACGAAATTTTCCTTGTCAATGGTCCCGCTTAACTGGAATCATTAGGTTTGTTGTGCCAAAGCCAAGGCTTAGTTGATTCAGAGGAAATGGTTAGGAAAATGTATTAGATACATTGACATATGTATTAGATATATATGTTTCGGACTTGGATGTCCACCTACCGGATCTAGGAATTGGATGGGATCCAATTGATCTTCGAGATCTACCTAGTTAATATCATACAACTTGTTGGCCAAAGTCAAGGTTGTGTGTTATTTAACGGGATCCTAGCCCACTAGGAAATTAGATTTCCCGAGTTGTCTACAGAGGGTTAGAAACTTGAAGAAAATAGTGGGAGGCTATTATTGAATTTGCAATTTCATTCAGATATTTAGCCTTACGCGTCTTTCAAAATTATTTCGTCAATATTTTAAATAATTAGTTGGACTAATATATTGTTATTTTTATATGTAACAGTTTGACTGTACCCATAACACATCGTTGACTTTATAGTTGGACTATAGTTGTCAAGATGATTGGCAAAGGTAATATCCGCGACATAATCATGGGCGATAATGTCTTCAAAGGGACAAACTTTGCCGACTGGGAAATGAACCTCAAGATAGTGCTTGGGGCTGAGAGGATACTGTATACTATTCAGAGACCTCTCCCGCCTAAACCCACTGAGCCACTGGAGCTAGAGTTATGGAAAACTCATAGTGATGATTGTGACCAAGCTCAGTCAGTTATGCTAGCTGCAATGACTCAGCATTTCAGACGCCAGAATAGGGATTGGATCCCTATAACATGATGGCAAGATTGCGTGATCTTCACCGCACTAATAAGCGGATGAAGAGGTACGAGCTAGTAAGGAAACTCTTCCGCTCCCGGATGACAGACGGCGCATCAGTTGAAGCCCACGGGGCTCAAATGATTGCCGATATTGATGAGTTGGCCAATATGGGAATAGTCTTGGAGGCTGATCTGACTATAGATATGATCTTGCAGTCACTTCCTGATACTTGGAAACAAATCATAGTCAACTACAAGTTGATGGATACTGACGACACTCTTGGAGAGTTGTTGTCTGTGCTGAAGGAGTCCGAAAGGGAACTCCTAAAGGGGAGCAAGCGCGAGGCGCATTTTGCATTGACCTCTCATGCGCCAAAGGGTGGCCCCAAGGCAATTGGAGGTGCAAGGAAGAAGAAGTTCAAGAAGAAGGGTAAAGGCAAGTTGACAGTGGCTTCTAGGAAGCCAAAGGACAAATCTCGCGACATCTGCCTCAACTGCGGCAAGAGGGGTCACTGGAAACGTGACTGCCGAATGGCATTGTGCAGAGGGAGGATATCAAGGCTGGCAAGGCCATTGCCTCTGGTATGTTTGTTATTGAGATAAATATGAATACTTCTAGTTTTAAAATTGGATTTTTGATTCTGGTTGTGGTGCTCATATTTGTACTGATGTGCAGGATCTGCATGATAGCAGGGTGCTGGCATCAGGGGAGATGGATCTACGGGTCAGAAACGGAACACCAGTTGCTGTTTTGGCCGTAGGGACTTTTGTTTTAGTACTGCCCTCAGGGCATGAACTTAAACTTTTGAACTGTTATTTTGTGCCTAGTTTAACTAGGAACATTATATCTGTATCCTTTGTTAACCCAGCAGGGTTACACTTTTGTATTCAGGAACACAGGGTGTTATTTATATAAAAATGATACAGAAATTTGCACAGCTGTTGCAAATAACGGTCTTTATATTTTGAATATAAATGAATCTCCTAAAATGACAAACAAAAGGCTCAAAAGGAGTAATCTAAAAGATGAAGCTTATATGTGGCATTGTCGTCTAGGACACATCAACAAGACTCGCATATCCACACTTTCAAAGAGTGGGTACTTGGACGAATTTGATCCCAATTCATATGACGTCTGCGAATCTTGTCTTTTAGGCAAAATGCCTAAATCACCTCTTAGCGGTAAAGGTGAACGTGCCACAGAACTGTTAGCTCTCGTTCATACTGACGTATGCGGGCCCATGTCTAGCCAGGCTAGAGGTGGATTCACACTACTTCGTAACCTTTACAGATGATGCATCTCGTTACGGTTATGTGTATCTTATGAGACACAAGTCGGAAACTTTTGAGAAATTCAAAGAGTTTCGACACGAAGTGGAGAAACAAACAGGGATGAGTATCAAGACATTACGGTCAGACCGTGGTGGCGAATACTTAAGTTATGAGTTTCAAGATTACTTGAAAGAATATGGTATTCTTTCACAGTGGACTCCTCCTGGAACACCACAATTAAACGGTGTGTCCGAACGGAGAAACCGCACCTTGTTGGACATGGTGAGGTCAATGATGAGTCGCACTGAGCTACCAATATCCTTCTGGGGATACGCATTAAACAGTGCTATACTTATTTTGAATAAGGTACCGTCGAAGTCTGTTGAACAGACCCCATATGAGATATGGACAGGAAGGAAACCAGGTTTCTCTTTCCTAAAGATTTGGGGATGCTGGGCATATGTTAAACGTTTGGAAGGCACCAAACTTGAACCCAAATCTGATAAATGCCTTTTCGTTGGATATCCTAGGGAAACCAAAGGATATTACTTCTATTACCCACAAGAGAACAAAGTATTTGTTGCTCTACATGCGGTTTTCCTTGAGAAGGAATTCCTAAATGCAGTGGTAAGTGGGAGGAAAGTAGAACTCGATGAAGATCGTAGTGATACTGTTCCTGGCAATGAATCAACGACGGAACAAGAACAGACCATCCGGGATGAGTCTGTACCACAAACTTCACATACACAAGGACCGCGTAGGTCGGAGAGAGTCAGAACAGTACCTGAGAGGTATGGGTTCCTGATCTCACCTCATATAGATATTAATCTTATTGAGGATAATGAGCCGGCTACGTATGAGGAAGCGATACAAAATATCGATTCCGCTTTATGGCAAGAAGCCATGAAGTCCGAGATGGATTCCATGTACGCCAACCAAGTTTGGACACTGGTTGATGCACCAGAAGGGGTAAAGCCTATTGGATGCAGATGGATCTTCAAGAAGAAGACCGACATGGATGGCAACGTACAAACGTACAAGGCTAGGCTTGTAGCGAAGGGGTATCGTCAACAATATGGTATTGATTATGACGAAACCTTCTCACCCGTTGCCATGATTAAATCCATTCGGATAATGCTTGCAATAGCTGCATATTTCGACTTCGAGATATGGCAAATGGACGTTAAAACCGCTTTCCTTAACGGAAACCTTTTGGAGGATGTTTATATGCAACAGCCTGACGGTTTTATCGTACCTAGACTTGCAAACAAGGTTTGCAAGTTAAATCGATCCATTTATGGATTGAAGCAAGCATCACGGTCATGGAATCAGCGTTTTGATGAGATCATAAAGGAATATGATTTCGTGCAAAACGCAGATGACCCTTGTGTATACAAGAAGGTTAGTGGGAGAGCACTTACTTTTATTGTCCTTTATGTCGACGACGTATTGCTTATAGGCAATGACATTCCCATGCTAACGTCGGTGAAAGCTTGGCTTTCATTAAAATTCTCCATGAAAGATCTGGGAGAAGCAGCCTTTATTCTTGGAATAAAGATCTACAGGGATAGATCTAGAAAGCTGCTTGGACTCTCCCAGAGTACATACATTGATAAAGTGTTGAAGAGATTCAACATGGAACAATCCAAGAGGGGATTGGTTCCAATGGTACGTGGTACCTCTCTGTCTAAGGACATGTGCCCTAAGACTCAGGAAGAGAGAGACCACATGAGTCGGATACCGTTCGCCTCGGCAGTCGGATCGATCATGTATGCCATGATATGTACACGACCTGATGTCTCATATGCTTTGAGCATGTGCAGTCGCTATCAGGCCGATCCAGGTGAAGGTCACTGGATAGCAGTTAAGAATATCCTTAAGTATCTTAAACGAACTAAGGATGCTTTCTTAATTTATGGAGGTGGAGAACTTGCGGTATCTGGGTATACCGATGCAAGTTTCCAAACCGACAAGGATGACTACAAGTCGCAATCCGGGTACATTTTTTGCTTGAATAACGGAGCAGTGAGCTGGAAATCTTCCAAGCAAGATACTGTTGCCGATTCAACAACAGAAGCGGAGTACATCGCTGCATCTGAAGCAGCAAAGGAGGCAGTTTGGATCCGAAAGTTCCTAATCGGATTAGGAGTAGTTCCGTTAGCAGCTGAGCCCGTTCCATTGTATTGTGACAATAACGGGGCTATAGCACAGGCTAAGGAACCAAGGTCTCATCAACGGTCCAAGCATGTTCTTCGACGTTATCATCTGATTCGGGAGATTATACATCGTGGCGATGTAAAAGTCGAGAAGGTCACATCAGATGACAACATTGCAGATCCGCTGACGAAAGCTGTTCTACAGCAAGTTTTTGAACGACACATACATAGTTCGGGTATTAGATGCTTGAGTGACTGGCTATAGGCCAAGTGGGAGATTGTTAGACATTATGTCCCATAGCGTCACTGTTTGTAAATGATATTGTATTATTGTACAAAATTAACTATGTGATAATGAAATTGCCTTTTGCCGTTTTGTAATATTATTTACTTTGACTTATAAATGGCGAAAGTCCATATGATTAGTACCTGGACTGAGAATGATATGAGACAGTATCAGTCCCCAAAGGTTTAATCATTAAATATCCCTAGTCGTAGTATTATCGAGACTGGACATCGATAATGCGGAATAGACTAGTATTGCGCTTGTGCACGTTGTGAGGGCACAACGACATAGTTCTCATATATTTAAGTATTGGATACTTATGCAAGTGCAATAGGAGGTTGTGTTTTACCGATGGTACGGAAAACAGCTTCGCTCTGGATAGACCCGCGGAATCCCATTGGTAGTATGTCTACGTGTCTATGGGAGGCCGCATCAGGGTAGGTGTATATGGTCTTAACCTGAGACTTACATCGCTAGTACTTGCGACAATCGGTAAACTTTAGTTTTGGTGGTTGGGGACCTTAACCGGTTCTGTGTACACCTCTTCTGGGTTATCGAGAATCGTAGTGTACTGGATGTGATGTCAAGATGGAAGTATCGCTTCAGACATATGGAGGTGATGATCACGCAGGACACAGAACTAGTACTCTATAAAAGGTTGCAACCGTCGGGACAATATGACAAGGTCAGGATTGTCCGATTTAAAGAGACTAGTTGCTTGATGTCCGATATATGTTTCGTACGGGGCAGACACATCTCCAGCCCCAGGCCTAGCATGTGATCATCCGATACTGGATCGATGTACGGAATACTACGGTATACTACGCCTGATACAGATCTTATATTCCTATAAGAATATTTCTGGAGAATTGGGTAGGCATGGCGCTTTGCTAGAAGCCAACCTTGTCTTGTAAATCGGTAAAGACGTAGTACGAGGTACGTACGTGTTCGGATTATCCGACGACCGTATTTACTGCCAAAATATCCGGAGATCTCTTGGGTCGCTTCCTGAAGATTCACCTATGATATTTGATTCGGACTTAATTAATCTTGGATTAATTGCGGAGAAACTTTATCTTGGATAAAGTGCCTATTTAGAGAGAGAACGATTAATTTGGAATTAATCGATAAATTATTATATTCGATATAATAATCGAAATTCGATTTCGACGCGAAATTAAAATTAGATTTTAATTCGGGCATACGAGTTAATTTAGAATTAATTCGTAAGCGACGTAAATAATAATTTCGCTAGGAGCGATTATTTATTTAAATCCGATTTAATTAACGTCGCGACGCTAGCTCGGTATTTCGGAAATATCGAACCCGAACGCGTGAGTGGACGTGGGCCCACTTTCATTGGGAAACGTGTGGGGCCCACATGACACTTGTCATTATATGCATTATTTTATTGATAAGGCATTGCATGTTAATAGTGTACAAACACTCTAAGGCATTGCATGGTGATAGTGTGCATTACACTCAAAGGCTTTGCATGGAGTTTGAGTGTTTGACACTCTAAGCCATTGCATGGTTTATGTCATAGATTATTATTAATATTTAATAATTATAACATAAATATAAATTGATTTTTGGTAAAACAAAGATCAATTATTTAAGACTTTACACAAAATCTCTCTTCTCTCTCTCAAATTGCCGTGAACTCCATTGACAAGGGCAAGGAAGATTTGATCTTCTATTTCTCCATTTTTGCTAGCACAAGCAAGGGATCAAAGAGGTGATAGGGAAACCATCAAAGAGCTTGGAATACAAAAGCTTGGAGCTTCAAGTCTTCTTCCTCCTCTTGGCCGAATCTTCCACAACTTGGAGCTTCTACCATTTGATCATCTTCTTCATCACAAGGCATTGTAAGTATGATTCCGCCATACTTCATGTTTATATATATATTCTTTATAGTATTTCACATGCTTAATCTTTGTTTGGGACATATTATAGAAACCAACAATAACAACTCCAAATCTATCCCTGTAGATCTTTATTCCTTGAATAAAGGTTGTTACTCCCCAGAATTCCACGGAGAATTTCTTATGAAAGCCAAACTTTCACCGATTGTTTTATGGGAATTTCATTGTCAGTGCGCTCCACTAACCTCCTTATATACACAAGAATTATTTCATTTTGAGTCAAATCATAAACTATTATGATTACATCAAACGACAATTCCTAGAACCTATGCTTGCTTCAATCCAAACATGGATCGAATAACCTCAAACCTTTTGGCTTGTTATGGTACGATAAACGACAGGAGCTATAAACATCCTCCGAAAGGTTTCCTTTTCAGGAAAGCATTTTCCGTTAGCTGTCATATTTCATAATGAAATAGACAGCTTTAGCAGCATTATCCAAATGGATTACATGGCAACATGTAAAAGGTTTCGTCGGAATCACACAATGTTGATAACTCTACCTTTTTTCTTACAAGACTAGCTTAGTACGTTGGTATGTTGCCTTCCATGTATGTCTTCCTTGAAGACTTATAAAGTACCAATAGGCACAATGCCTTATGGTACATCAACTAGTATCCAAACTTGTCGATATACATAGAATCCATTTTGGACTCATGACAGTTTGTCATAATAGGGAGTCGATACCTTGTATCACTACCTCATACGTAATCGGTTGGTATACCTTCAAAAGATTGACATCTTTAGGAGGTTAGATCAGAAACCCATACCCTAGGTTGTTTTCTGACTCTCTTTGATCTATGCGGTTCTTGTGTATTCGAAGATTAATGGTATAGATTCATCATAGATGAACTATTTGTGTTCCATTAAGGACTTCGTGCCTGAACAGTATTACTCGATTTTCATCGAGTATCACTATCCTCCCACTGACCACTGCATATCGGTATTCCTCTCAGGAAAACCCGCATGGTGAGCAACAATCACATTGTTCTCATGTGGATTTATAAGTCTATACTTATGGTTTCACTTAGGATAACCTATATAGGCACTTATCCAATTTGGGTCTTTAGTTTGGTATCATCCAAACTTATGCCTGGCATCCCAAATATCAGGAATGAGAAACCTCGTTTCTTCCCTGTTCATATCCATATGACATCTGTCAAACAAATTTATATGGAACCTTATTCTAAATAAGTTTTGCACTGTTAATACATATCCTATTGAAGGAAACGGTAGCTCAGAGCGACTCGTGATTAATCTTATCATGTCTAACATGAATTCGGTTAATCCGTTCGGACACACCGTCACTTTGACGTGTCTCGAGAGGAGTCCTCATTCGAAAGAATACTATACTCTTTCAAGTATATAAGAAACTTATTGCTTAAGTATTTTCCATTACGGTCTTACGTGACGGTATAATACTATAGCCGATCTGTTGTCTATTTCGTGTCGAAACTCTAAAAGTTTCTGATTTGTGTTCTTCAAAAGAAACACATAACCATAACGTGATGCCACATCCGTTAAGGTCACGAAATATTCATGTTCACATCTAGCCTAGCTAGATATGGGCCCACTAACTTCACCATGAATAGGGCAAACAGATCGGTGGCACTTACACTATTACCAAGAAAACAGTGTTTCAGGTACTTTACCTAACAAACTAGATTCGCAGACCTTATTTGAATAATCAAATCAGTCCTAGTATCCACTCTTCAAAAGTGTGGATATACGAGTCTTGTATAATTGTGTCCCAGACAACAATGCCACAAATAAGTCTCTATTGATCAAATCAATTTGAGCTATTTATTTGTCAATTTATATGTTTGAGATTTTAATTATATTCAAAATATAAATTCTGTTATTCACATCTAATGTGTTTATCTCAGTATCATCTTTATATAATAAAACACTTTAGTGTTCTAGAATATAAAGGTTTATCCGCAACGGTTAAACACTAATATAGAGATAATGTCTCTAGTCAAACTAGTTACACTATAACAGTTCCTAATTTAAGTACACACCCGAAGGGTAGTTCCTAAACTTAGGTATCTACGGTCGAAACAGCGACTTTCGTCCCGTTTCCGATTCGCAGAGCAATCTCAGCTTGAAGTCAGTATCCTGCTCAAAGCAGATTCTGAACATCAATACATATATTTTATGTACCACACTAAGTATTTAAAATCTAATTTCAATACTAGCTGTGAACATAACTAAGACAAACATTTTCAAAGTAAGAGCCTTGCCCTTTCTTTAATTCCTTCGTATCTGCCATATCCAAATGGTAGTCACTTTGGGATATGTCTATTATCCTTTTCAATATTTCGGAAAACCTTAGGCCAAGCCTTGGGTTTTTAGAATATCGAAACGATTTGCACCTCGTGCTACATGCCCAATTGCAAACTTTGACTTTATCTCCTCTAGAATAGTCAATTAATTCTCCAAGAATTATAAATTGCAATTTTAATACTTCTTAAATCTAAAATTAGATTTATGACAAGTATATTAAATTAAGCATTAAAGTCATCATCACATAATCTTCCAAAGATTTTATGCTCTACTTATTTTGCTTAATTTTCGGCTTAAGGTATAATAAGTTATTTTATCAAATAAGGTAACCTATTATTTATTCCCAATTTGAAAATTAAATTATTTAAAATATTTTAATCCCAGATTATATTTTAAATATCCAACTTTTCAATTTTATCTTGATTACAATAGTCCAACTATTTAATCAACGATTAGTGGTACTATATATATGATAATGATTATAATAGTCCAACTATATAATCAAATATAATCCAAATTAGTTAACCTCAATTACAATGATTACTATAATCCAATTATAAAATCAACTGTAAATTGAAATTAATTAATTCAAATATATTGATTAATATAATCTAATTATATATAATCAAGTATAATACAGTCCAACTGTTTATTAAAACAATAATTTAAATATTAGTCCAACTAACATTTAATATTACGACGAAATAATTTAAATGAGCGCGTATGGCGAGTAATTGAACAAGTATTGCAAATTCAATTCTTGCCTCCCACTATTTTTCGTCGAGCCTCTAACCCTCTGTCGAGTACTCGGGAAACCGTGTTTCCTAGTGGGCTAGGATCCCGTTAAATATCACACAATCTTGACTTTGGCCAACAAATTGTATGATAATTAACTAAGTAGATCTCGAAGATCAATTGGATCTCATCCAACTCCTAGATCCAGTAGGTGGACATCCAAGTCCCAAACATATATCTTATATATGCCTATACATCGAATGTATACCCTAACCTTTTTCCTCTGAATCAACTAGGCCTTGGCTTTGGCACAACAAACCTAGTGATCTGAGTCAAGCGCGGACCCATTGACATGGAAGCTTCGTAATCAATGTCAATGGACAAGAAGTGGTCTTGACTTTGGCCAACAAACCACAACATGGACACGACACCGATATGGAACAAAGCCTCGTGATTAAAACACATCTTTGATGGACAAGGGCTTGACTTTGGCCAACAACCCCTGCCAATCTCGGATCTTGAGTAAGAATCACTCAATGGAAGGAAAAACACTTGATATTTAACGAGGGTTTTTCGCGTGCAAATTGGCAACCAATTTATTATCTTTGTTAAGGTCTCATCATCATACACCCTTAAACATGCATTCTAAACACATAATAAAGCGCATATGATAATAAAATAATAATGATATGCGGATGGATACTTTACATTGATCCTAGATCAAATCTCTCACTTTCTCTCTCCCGCTAGCACTAATATTTCTTCTACCCGTTACACTACACTTCTAAAGAAACCTCATATACGTAGAGGGGAATAGGTGAGAAGAGAATACAAAGAAATAGGAGATAAGGCTGGACACGCAGGTCCAATTAATAAATCAAATTTATTACAATTTCCAAAATCGCCCCACCCAGCTAATATCCATCCGATATACATTATTCAAACATCACAACCATGTATTCATACAAGCATGTTATCAATCAATCAATCAAATTAATTAATCTTGATAATTAGTGATCATCCAATGTTCAAACAAAGATTTGATTTTGTTCGAGTCAAACTCGTATTGTGAACACGTACTCAAAGTACGATTTCTACGAATTAAATTAAATTACATAATTAAATCCAATTTAATACGCATTTAATTTTAATTCATTATTTAATTCCAAATTAAATATTACAGTTTATAAAATAAACCTTTACGATTTAAATTCCAAATTTAATCGCTACGGGTCTCAAAGCCCGATTAATATCCAATATTAATTTAATTAAAGTCCAATGGGCTTTTAATTAATTTCTTGAGGCGTGGACTTTTGGTCAACTCGGGCCAAACCCGCAACCAAAATCCAATCCGGGAGTTACCCCATAAGCCCATAAATTAATTTAGGCCCATTAGGCCAATTAAACGTTAAAGGTTTATTAGTTGCATTTGGGCCTTTTGGAAGCGGTTTTGGGCCTAATTGGATCCATCCAATTTTGGCCTAAACCAACTTTGTACAACAAAGTCCAATAAACCCAATAACAACTTAAAAAGCCCAAATCCAATTTTAAG
The DNA here is from genome assembly GCA_019454045.1 of Zanthoxylum bungeanum. Taxonomy (NCBI): domain Eukaryota; kingdom Viridiplantae; phylum Streptophyta; class Magnoliopsida; order Sapindales; family Rutaceae; genus Zanthoxylum; species Zanthoxylum bungeanum. The sequence continues at coordinate 47,007 of SKCR01046922.1, read as the reverse complement.
GCCCATTTTAATTAAATTACAAAATCCAATTTTACAATTCAAATAAACAAAGTGCATAGCATTATTAATTACCCAAATCAAAGTTTCCAAAACATCAAATTTGTCCAATTAATCATGCTTAACATCAATTAATCATGTCCAACATAATTAAATCAAAATCAAACCCAATTTCATGCTTCAAGTGTCTCGGCCAAAGGGGAAAAATATGCCCAAATCAAATTCAATCCAATTGAACCAAATTAAACATAAATTCAACATCCCCAAATGATTTGCAAGTCATCCAATGAACAAAAAATCAAAAAACCAAGACATTAGGGAGCTTGCCAAATTCGGCCATCACAAGCAAATTGGGGAAAAATTGTTCCAAACACTTTTCATCAAATTGATCTAATCAATCATCAATTAAACAACATTCAAGCATTCTAAATCATCCAATTTCATTAAACATGCTCAAAATCAAGTTTACCCAAATTTGTCATGCCCAAAATTTGGGGAAAAATGGATCCAACCAAATTTCATGAAATTGATTATGCACAACATCAATTCAACCTCATTCAAGCATACTATACTAAACAATTTAATCATTTGATGCTTAAATTGAGTTTTCCCAAATTAAAGTTTTGGCCAACATTAAGCAAATTGGGGAAAATCAATCCAATTAATTTTTCATCAAATTGATTACATATAACTCTAATTTAATCATATACAAGCATTCTTAAGCAAACAATTTGTCAAAATCATGCTTAAATCAAAAAGCCCCAAATTTTGCTCAAGAACCCTAAATCGTTTTTATGCAACCAATAGCTCAAGATACCATTGTAGAAGTTTCAATCAAGTCCCAAGGATCACAAACATGCATAAAAACGAGTTGAATACACAAAGGAGTAAGGCGGAATTCATACTCACATTGATGGGTTTTGATGAAATGAAGAACAAAAACGCACTGCCCTTGGGAGCTCGGCAGTGGGCTGCGCATGGTGGTGTGATGCACGGCGTGGGGCTGCTTCCTCCTCCAAGAATCGGCCATGGGAGACACCATTGAAGCTCCAAGCTTCAAGCTCCAAAAATGGATTCCAAGCTCAAAAATTCGTTTCCCTATCACCTATGTAACACTCATGGTGTGCTAGCACTACTTCATGTTCTTTGATTCTCCATTTGATTCGGTCATACCAGAAATTTTGAGGAGAAAAAACGGTTCAAAACCGTGAGAAGAGAAGAAAGAAAAGAGGGCGAAGAAGAATGCGTAAAAGAGAAGAGTGGAGAGTGAGAGAAAAAAAAATGTAATTAGGTTTTTATATTTTCTAAAATTAATTAAAAACCATTTACATTTCTTTTAACTTTCCATTTACCAAAAGTCAAAAAGTAAAAGCAAAAGTTGCTTTTTCAACTTCTACATCAATCACTCAAATCAAGTGACAACATGTCACATCACTCAAAGTGACATTTGATTTGACGCTTGATGTGACTTGCGATTTGACGCACGATTTGACTTGCGTGCCGCACTCGAATTTGAAATGCGAATGCGCTCGCAAATAATCCCGGGCTCGGGTTCGCTAATTCCAAATTAACGAATTTTTCGTCGCGTCGTAATTAAATGATTACGCCTAGCGAAATCACTATTCACATCACTAACGAATTAATTCTAAATTAATTCGTTCGCCCGAATTAAAATCCAATTTTAATTCCGCGTCGAAATCCAGTTTCGATTAATATATCGAATATATTAATTATACCGTAGTATTGTGTATATCGGCCCAGTATCGGATAGTCACGTGCTAGGGCTGGGGCTGGATAAGTGTCTGCCCCGTCCGAAGCACATGTCGGATGTCTGGTAACTAGTCTCTATAATCGGATATACATGACCTTGTCATAATATCCCGATGGCCGGCCAGCACTTAAGAGCACTAATACCGTATCCTGCGTGACATCATCTCCACTATGACTGAAGTGATACTTCCATCTCGACATCACACCCAATACACTACGACTCTTTGATAAACCCAGAAGCGGTGTACGCAGAACCGGTTAAAGCCCTGAACCACCAAGACCAAATTCTACCGATTATCGCAAGTATTAGCGATGCAAGTCTCAGGTTAAGACTATACACACCTACCTTGATTTCGTCCTCCCATAGACACATAGCCATAATACCAATGGGATTCCGAGGGGTCTATCCAGAGCGAAGCTGGTTCCCGTACCATCGGTGAAACACAACCTCCTATCGCACTTGCATAAGTATCCAATACTTAAATATATGAGAACTATGCCGTTGTGCCCTCACAACGCGCACAAGTGCAATACTAGCCTATTCCGCATTATCGATGTCATGTCTCGATAATACTCCGGCTAGGGATATTTAATGATTAATCCTTCGTGGACTGATACTGTCTCATATCATCTCAATCCAGGAACTAATCATATGGACCTCTCTTCATTTATATATCTATGGTGATTTAATCACAAATGATGAGAGTGCAATTTCCTTGTCACATAGTTAATTTGCTACAACAACACAATGATTTGTGCAAATAGTGACGCTATGGGTAATATTATCCAACACTAGTTTTGTAGACCAATCATTCCTTGTTGATCCAACGGTTCTCTCCAAGATTCTTTTGATCTCCTTGTTTGAAACTTAAACCTGTCCATTTGACTGTGGATGGTAGGTAGTGGCAACTTTATGAGTAACTTCGTATTTGGATAAGAGTGCTTCGAAGTATCTGGTACAGAAATGTGTGCCTCCACCACTGATAATTGCCCGAGGTGTTTCGAAGTGAGTGAAAATATTCTTTTTAAGGAATTTTATCACCACTTTTGAATCATTTGATGGCAGTGCAATTGCTTCAACCCATTTGGAGACGTAGTCTACTGCAACTAGTATGTACAGGTTTCCGAATGATGGAACAAAGGGTCTCATAAAATAAATCCCCCATACATGAAATATCTCCACTTCTAGAATATTTTACAAAATTCCTTAATTTCTCCCCGAAATATATCCCGTTCTCTAGCACTTGTCACATTGAAGAGAAAATAAGTGAGCATCTTTAAATAGAGTGGGCCAGAACAAACCTGATTGTAGGACTTTGACTGCAGTTTTATTCTTGCTGAAGTGTCCCCCGTATGGTGATGAATGACAATGCTGCAAGACATTGTGGACCTCTTCATGTGGAACACAACGTCTCAGTAATTGATCAGCGCAGCGTTTAAAAATGTATGGCTCATCCCAGATATAGTGCTTGACTTCTTTGAAGAACTTCTTTCATTGCTGATGAGTCTATTCCAACGGCCATTTTCCTGATACTATGTAATTTACATATTCAGCATACCGAGGGACATCATGTTGTTTCATAGCAAATAATTGTTCATCTGGAAAGTTTGTTTGATTGTCAGTTCATTGCCAGTTGTTTTTCCATTCTCGTGTTTGTTACTATTAAGGTCCCAAAATCATAAACAAGCATAAAATAAGTGCGAATACAAATCAACGAAGTTGCGGAATACCCACATCGATCGGTTGAGCGAAGCTTTGATGAACAAAAAATCCATTTTGCCTCCATGGACTGTCACGGTAGTGAGTAATTTTCTCATCTCCATTTTCTATTTTTGAGCTCCTCGAACAAGCTCCAAGCTTCGTCAAATGATTCCCGGCTCATGGGTGGACTTTCCTATCACCTTCGCATGTCACTCGGAGTGCTAGCTCTTGTGATTTTTGCCACAAAAATCACACACTCAAGCTTCCCATTTTTTGGAAATTAATAAGTTAATTATTTGGTGTTGTTAAATAACAACAATTAGTAATAATTTCATGTTGGAAATTATTAAGTTAATTATGTGGTGTTGTTAAATAACAACAATTAGTAATGATTTCATTACTAAGTAAACAACAAGAGTTGTTAATCAAGTAATTAAGTAATAACAAGAGTTGTTAAGTGACAACAATTAGTAAAATGTTAAATGGGGAACAAATGGTTCACCCATGATGGTAACATTTTGGGAAGGGTTAGAGAAAGTCATTATGCATCCAAATTCATGTGATTACATAGTAATCAATGCATGTGATTAAATAGTAATCAAGGATTAATAGTAATCCTTATATGTGAGCTAATAGTGACTTGGTTTCCCTCATATAAATAAGACCATTTACTTATTGAGTTAAGCAATCAATTAAGTTTGATTAAGAGGTCTCTACAAGAAGAAAGGTATGCAATTGTGTTGTGATTAACTTAGATTTATTTCAATTAGCATGTAAATAAATCTAGGACTAGTAATACATGTATGGTTAGATCCTAAGAGGAAAAACATGTAAAATATATTAGGGATTATGTTTCCTAACATTGGTATCAGGAGATTAAATGCATGTATTCTAGTTGGATTACACAAAAAATGCATGAACATGCATGAAAAATGTTAAAATGCTTCTGGTTTTTGTTTTTACAAAAATGATTTTCTTCCAAATTTGGGCCGTAATAACTCTTTGTAGAAAATTGATAATCGCATGTTCAAATATGTTTTGAAAACTAGGTCATGAGATCTTCAATTTGGTATATCATTTGCTTAATTTGGATTAAAATTGAGAAACATATGCAACCTAGAAGTTGGCTAGATGAATCTATTTTTACCCAGAAAAACACTCTCAGAATAGATGTACTACATGTCATCCGCTATTTAGAGAAGAGGACTACAAGTTGTCCGAATTATGTACGACAAGTCTTACGTTTTCCTCGTTTGTAGACGACATGTCATCTGGTTTATGTATGACAAGTCGTACGCTTAACACCGAGAAGGACGACATGTCTTCCATAACATGTCAACCGACAAGTCGACTGGAAGTATTAGATTAAAAGGACATGTCATACAGCCACCGAACAAACGGACGACATGTCGTCTGCACGTGAAAGTTACCCGAGGTTGGCCGGCGTGTGAGGGCGCGTGAGGGCGAGTGGGAGCCCGTGGCCGGTGCGTGGCGGCGCGTGGAGGCGCGTGAACCACTCTTGTGCACGTGAATGGCGCGTGGACATCCGTGTTGGCCCGTGTTTGTCATGTATGTATCGGTTTGCTTTGGTAATTCTGATCCGTCATGATTAAATGTCTAGTCTTTTTGCATATTGTATTCATCGGCCATGATAAATTTGTTTTATCATATAAACTTTGTGTTTATGTAGATGAATATCTTTGTGATGTTTATTTTAGTTAATGTAACTTTGTGTTTCATTATATTGATTTTTATTTTTATTTATTGCAGAAAAATCATGCCGATCAGACAAAAAACTGCAAAAAGGGTTATGACATCCGCACACAGTGAAAAATTGAAAGACATGTTGCTGGATATGGATAGGTATCAGATGAAAGAAGATGATGATACGATTTCGCATATAATAACCTTTAATAACATGTTACAAGAATCTATATGGGAGGGTAATTGGGTAGGACAACCGAACAGACTCAGATTGCTACGAAATACTCTCCCGCAAATATGGCAAAAAAGGTTTACTGATATTTGGAAATTAGTAATTCATACAGAAGAACTACGTGTTCCGTATAACATAGCCATTGAGAGGTTAGCAATTGACTATCTCCGACATAAGGCAAATAATACTATTTTTCCATTGATTTCCCGGAAACGATACAAGGATCTGAAATTTGCTATCGGTTTCCCATGGTTGTCCAAGATCAATTACGAGTTGCCACAAGAATTTAAGGATTCTTATCCTAAAAAAAATTTATTCGTTGGAAAACTAGAACCGGAAAAGTTTTAAGTGTTAGATATTAGTTTTTTCTATGATAAAACTATGTTAATGTTTATGTGTGTAATTATTTGTTACTTCACGGCATGTAAATATTGTATTTATATATATGAATGTTTCATGTTGAATTTAATTTATGTAATTAAATCAATGATTGTCATGTACAATAGTCGCATGATTAAGATGTTCTTAGAATTTATGTAATTTTTAGAAAATGATTTTACATGATTGATTATGTTGATAAATTTTTTACATTGGGTAATTGGATGATGATTGGACACATAGCGGCCTTTTGACTCTTACCCCATTGAAAAATCTTATTAAACACAATTTATTTCATGATAAAATAAGTCAAAAGTATTAACATTTGTGCATGAATGTCTGTAGAAACTTTCTGTTTTTTAATGGTTTCCGCAACAAAGAACATTATTGCTAAACTCAAAAAGGGTGAGAAACGGAATGGCGATAATTATGAAATTTGGAGCATGAAAATCAAATATGTGCTAGAAGAACAAGAGGTTCTTGAAACTTTGAAAATGAGCATGATGAACCTGAACAGGGCACTACGGCCCAACACAGGCGAGACCGAGAGGCGTATGAGGCCTGGAAGAAAAAGAATTCATTTGCCTGCATTACGTTGCTAAGCAGTATGGATAATGACCTAATGAAAGAGTTCAGGAAATATGACATGGCTAAGGACATGTGGTCCACACTAGCTGAAAAGTTTGGTAGTACCTCAATAACCAAACTCAGGTCACTGACATTCAAGTTTGACACGTACAAGAAACGCCCTGAGTTTACTATTGCAAAACACTTGAGGCAAATGTCAAACATGATTACTGAACAGGAAGATGTTCGACATGTTCTTACAGATGAACAGAAAGTCCAAGCAGTCATTCGTTCTCTTCCAAATAGCTGGGAGCATATGAAGATGCATTTGACCCACAATGAGAGCATCATAACCTTTGATGATGCTAAACGTCACCTTGAATTAGAAAGCGACCGCTTTGCGGCTGCTAAGTCAAATACTGAAGTGTATATGACAGAAACTAGCAAACCTGGGGGTTTCAATAAGAAAAGAAAATTTCATGGTGGTGGGTTCCAGTTCGGAAAAGAACAAAATTCTTCCAAACCAGAAAAGAAACAGAAAACCAATCAACATGGGAAAGGAAAACGTCCTACCAAAAAGAAAAATATGGCAAAGGTTAAATGTTTTAACTGTGGTAAGAAAGGTCATTTTGCTCGTGACTGCACTGAGCCTAAAAAGGTGAATACCTTTCGTGCATATTTAAATAAAATATGTGTTTCAAGTTCAATATTTCTAACTGAATCTAATCCTTTGTGGACTGTAGACTCAGGAGCCACAGACCATGTAGCGAAGGATAGAGATGCCTTCGTGGAATTTCGATGAATTTCACCTAGGGTGAAGTGGATATATGTTGGCAACAACTCACCGGTTGAAGTCAAAGGCATAGGAACATGCAAGTTAGTCATGCATGATGGAAAAACTTTACTACTACATGATGTATTGTTTGCTCCACAAATTCATCGAAATTTAGTCTCTGTGTTGGTTTTGGTTAATTTAGGTTTCAATTTGAACTTCCATAAATTTGGTGTTGATTTGTACTTAGGTACAATACACTATGGTTCTGGTTATTTTCTGGATTGTTTTATTGTATTAAATATTGAATGTTTTAATCACAAATCCGGTTTTTCATTTGTTACTTCATCCGTCAGTGATGATAGTGATGTAACTGTGTGGCATGCTAGACTTGGCCACATTGGCCAGCAAAGAATGAACAGATTAGCCAAAGAAGGCTTTCTTGGAAATATTGAGAAGATGGAATTGTCAACCTGTGAATATTGATTGGCAGGAAAAACTGTGAGAAAACCATTTGGAAAAGAGACTAGAGCAGAATTTCCATTACAATTAATTCATTCAGATATCTGTGGTCCAATGAATGTCAAGGCAAGGCATGGAACATCTTATTTCATCACATTTATAGATGATTTTACTCGCTTTGGTTAAGTCTATTTGATTGCTCATAAATCCGAAGCATTAGAATGTTTCAAGAAATTTATGAATTTAACAAATAATCAATTAGACAAGAAAATTAAAGCACTACGCACTGACCGTGGTCGTGAGTACTTATCTGATCAGTTCAGAGAATTATGTGATGAAAAAGGAATTAGTCGTCAGTTGACTACTCCTGCTACTCCTCAACAAAATGGTGTTGCGGAAAGAAGAAATAGAACTCTTCTTCAAATGGTTAGGTCTATGATGGCACAAGCAAATTTGCCTATAACCTATTGGGGTGATGCATTATTAACTGCCACATATGTACTTAACCGAGTGCCATCTAAATCTGTGTCCACCACACCATATGAGTTATGGACAGGTCGTAAACCAGATATTCACTTTCTAAAACCTTGGGGTTGTGCGGCTTATGTTCATGTGCGTTCTCACGAACATGGAAAGTTAGGCCCAAGAGGAAAAAAGTGTATCTTCATAAGATATTCTGAACAATCAAAAGGATATGTTTGCATAGGTGAACATGAAAGTGGAGGCGTGACCGAATTTGAATCACGAGATATCACATTTTTAGAAAATGATTTTCCTAAGCAGGGAGAGATAGATCAAAATTTATCTCTATGTGAAACTCAAGATCACATGGATCACATGATTGGTGAACACTCGGGTTTACCTAATTCAAGTGGGAGTGATGAGAGAAATTTGAGAAAACATGATGAATCTGTTTCACATGAATCTCAAAATGATGAATTAGTTTCACATGAGTCTCATTTACGTGATCCGAGTGGGAGTGATGTGCATAATCCAAGTGGAAGCAATGTGGACGATCCAAATGGGAATAATATCGAAAGTGAAGAATCAGTTCCACCACTAGAATGTTGGTTTATTCTAAGGTCCCAAGATCAAATCAAGACATGAAATTATGTGTGAACACATCAACGGAGGTAGCGGAATACTCACATTGATCGGTAGAGTCGATATGGAGACGATTCAAGCCCAAAAACGCACTGCCATGTAAGCCTACTGCATGCAGTCCACTGCCTACAAAAACAGAAAATTAAGTGAAGAAACGGAGCTCCTAGCTTCGTCGGATGGATCCCGTCTCATGGTCGAACCTCCCTACCACCTTCGCAAGACTTGTAAGTGTGCTAGCACTTGATTTCTCACCATGAGAAACCACTCTTGCTTCCCTTTAGCTCACGCCCAAACTGGTTCCAAACCAGTGAACACTTTGCTCAAATGGGCGTGAGAGAGAGAGGAGAGAAATTTGAGAGAGAAGAAATTGTGTTATTTTTTTTGATTAAAATGATTTACCAAAATCAATTTATATTTATGCCATAATTTATTAAATTAATAATAAAATTATGACACTTAACATGCAATGGCTTAGAGTATAAAACACTCAATTTCCATGCAATAACATTGAGTGCATTGTACACAATCTACATGCAATGACATTGAGTACAATGTACACAATCTACATGCAAAGCATTAGAATGACATGTGTCATGTGGGCCCCACACGTTCCCAAATGAAAGTGGGCCCACGTGCACTCACGCGTTCGGGTTCGATATTTCCGAAATACCGAGCTTACGTCGCGACGTTAATTCAATCGAATTTAAATAAATAATCGCCCCCGGTGAAATTATTATTTACGTCGCTAACGAATTAATTCTCAATTAACTCGTTTGCCCGAATTAAAATCTAATTTTAATTCCGCGTCGAAATCTAATTTCGTCTAATACATCGATTAATTCCGAATTAATCTCTCTCTCTCTCTAGACGATATTTTATCCCGGATAAAACATCTCCGTTATTAATCCTAGATTAATTTTCTCTCTCTTCTATATAATCCCAGATTATTCAAGAGTGCAAGTTGTGCGTCATCGGTGGATTATCGGGAAGCGACCCATGAGATCCCCGGATAAGTTGGCAGTAAATACGGTCGTCGGAGTGCCCGAATCACGTACGTACCAAGTACTACGTTCTACCGATTTACGAGACAAGGTCGACTCCTAGCAAAGCACCAAGTCTTCCCAAGTTCTCCGGACATATTCATCAAAGAATATCTAGATCTGTATCAAGCGTAGTATACAATTGTATTGTGCATATCGGCCCAGTATCGGATAATCACGTGCTAGGGCTGGGGCTGGATAAGTGTCTGCCCCGTCCGAAACACATATCGGATGTCTGGTAACTAGTCTCTATAATCGGATATTCATGACCTGGTCATAATATCACGATTGGATGCGCATCACTTTAAGAGCACTAATACCGTATCCTGCGTGACATCATCTCCATTATATGACTGGAGTGACACTTCCGTCTTGACATCACATCCAATACACTACGATTCTCTGATAAACCCAGAATAGGTGAACACAGAACCAGTTAAGATCCCCCACCACCAAAACTAAAGTTTACCGATTGTCGTAAGTATTAGCGATGTAAGTCTCAGGTTAAGACTATACACACCTACCTTGATTTCGGCCTCCCATAGACACCTAGTCATAATACCAATGGGATTCCGAAGGGTCTATCCAGAGCGAAGCTGTTTCCCGTACCATCGGTGAAACACGACCTCCTATCGCACTTGCACAAGTATCCAATACTTATATATATGAGAACTATGCCGTTGTGCCCTCACAACGCGCACAAGTGCAATACTAGTCTATTCCGCATTATCGATGTCCAGTCTCGATAATACTACGACTAGGGATATTTAATGATTAAACCTTTGGGGACTGATACTGTCTCATATCATTCTCAGTCCAGGAACTAATCATAGGGACCTCTCTTCATTTATATATCTATGGTGATCTAATCACAAACGATGAGAGTGCAATTTCCTTATTACATAGTTAATTTGCTACAACAACACAATGATCTGTGCAAATAGTGACGCTATGGGTCATATTATCCAACAATCTCCCACTTGGCACGTAGCGAGTCACTCAAGTGTCCTACACTCGAACTATGTACAATTCGCTCAAATGCTGAGGAAAGGTTTTCGTCAGCGGATTTGCTTAATTATCGTCTGACGCGATTTACACGATCATCACATCGCCACGATGTATGATCCGAACGAATCAGATGATACAGAAGTATATATCTGGATCGTCGATGAGACCTTTAATTCCTTAGCCTATGCTGACGCCTAGCTCAGTTGCTAACAGAACTTTATCTAATCTTATTAGATTTATTATCTACCCAGATGGTCTTCTATTACTGCCTCAGCTGCAGCAATGATCCGCATTTGTTGTTTATTCGGCAACAGTTATCCTGCTAGGAAGATTTCCAGCTCACTGTCCCTGTTATTCAAACTTTATAGTACCGCAGTATTTACCGGTTTGGAAACTTGCAGCAGTGATCCCAGTCACTTCAAGTTCTCCATCTCCATAGATTAAGACAACATCTTTAGTTCTCTCAGATACTAACAGATGTTCTTTAATCTTCAATCCAGTGACTGTCACTTGGATTGACCCGATTGTGACTCCATATGCTCGAAGCGTATGAGACACCAATACAAGTACATTTTAAATGTACAATTTCCCAGAGAGTGTTAACAACTCCAAATCTATCCCAGTAGATCTTTATTCCCTGAATAAAGGTTGTTACTCCCCAGAATTCTACGGAGAATTTCTATTGAAAGAATATCTATGAAAGCCAAGCTTTCACCAATTGCTTTATGGGAATTTCACTGTCAGTGCGCTCTCCCACTAACCTCCTTATATACACAAGAATTATTTCGTTTTGAGTCAAATCATAAACCATTATGATTATTTCAAAACGACAGTTCCAAGAACCTTATGCTTGCATCAATCCAAACATGGATCGAATAACCCGCAAACCTGGTTTGTCGGTTATACAAAATCGTCAGGATGTTGTAAACATCCTCCAAAAGGTTTCCTTTTCAGGAAAGCGATTTTGATTTGTAACTGACATATTTCATTAATGAAATATACAGTTATCAACAAGCATCTTCAAAATGGATTTATCATGGCAACAGGTAAAAGAGGTTGAACCGTTATTAACATAATGTTGATAACGCTACCTTTCCGTCAAAACCTTAGATTTGCACGTTGGTATGTTGCCTTCCATGTATGTCTTCCTTGAAGACCTTTTAATGTACCATAGGCTCAACGCCTTGTGGTACAACAACTAGTATCCAAACATAGTTGTTATACATGGAATCCATTTCGGACTCATGGCACTTTGCCATAACAGGGAGTCGATACCTCGTATCACTTCCTCTAAACGTAGTCAGATGGTACACCACCATAAGATTGACATCTTTATGGGGTGAGATCAGAAACCCATACCCTAGGTTGTTTTCTAACTCTATCCGATCTACTAGTTTCTTGTGTATTTGAAGATTAATGGTATAGATTCATCATAGATGAACTGTTTGTGTTCCATTAAGGACTTCGTGCCTTGATCAGTATTACTCCGATTTCATCGAGTATCACTATCCTCCCACTGACCACTGCATATCGGTATTCCTCTCAGGAAAACCGTATGGTGAGCAACAATTACATTGTTCTCATGTGGGATTTACAAGTACTATATTTAAGGTTTCCCTTAGGATAACTTATATTGGCACTTATCCAATTTGGGTCCTTAGTTTGGTATCATCCAAACGCTATGCCTTGCATACCCAAATTATCAGGAATGAGAAACCTCGTTTCTTCCCTGTTCATATCCTATATGATATCTGTCAAACAGATTTATATGGAACCTTATTCTAAATAAGTTTTGCACTGTTAATACATATCCTGTTGAAGGAAATAGTAGCTCAGAGCGACTCGTGATAAACCTTATTATGTCCAACAAAATTCGGTTTTTGGTTCGGACACACCGTTTAACAAACGTGTCTCGGGAGGAGTCCTCATACGAAAGAATACCGTACTCTTTCATTTACATATGAAACTTACTGCTTAAGTATTTTCCATTACGGTTTCACACGTGGCGGAATAATACTATAGCCGATCTGTTTGTCTACTTCGTGTCGAAACTCTAAAGTTTCCGATCTGTGTTCTTCAAAAGAAACACATAACCACAACGTGATGTCACATCCGTAAGGTCACGAAATATTCATGTTCACATCTAGCCCAGCTAGATATGGGCCCACTTACTTCACCATGAATAGGGCTAACAGATCGGTGGCCCTTTTACTATTACCAAGTAAATAGCATTTTAGGTATTTTACCTAATAAACTAGATTCGCAGACCTTATTTGAATAGTCAAATCAGTCCTAGTACCCACTCTACAAAAGTGTGGATATACGAGTCTTGTTTAATAAACTAGATTCGTAGACCTTATTTGAATAGTCAAATCAGTCCTAGTACCCACTCTACAAAAGTGTGGATATACGAGTCTTGTTTAATAAACTAGATTCGTAGACCTTATTTGAATAGTCAAATCAGTCCTAGTACCCACTCTTCAAAAGTGTGGATATACGAGTCTTGTTTAATTGTGTCCCAGACAACAATGCCACAAATAAGTCTCCATTGATCAAATCAATTTGAGCTATTTATTTGTCATTTTATATGTTTGAGATTTTATTTATATTCAAAATATAAATTCTGTTATTTACATCCAATGTATTTATCTCAGTATCATCTTTATATATTGAAACACTTTAGTGTTCTAGAATATAAAGGTTTTATCCGCAATGGATTAAACACTGATATAGAGATAATGTCTCTAGTTAAACTAGTTACATTATAACATTTCCTAATTTAAGTACATACCCAAAGGGTAGTTCTAAACTTAGGTATCTACTGTCGAAACAGCGACTTTCGTCCCGTTTCGATTCGCAGAGAAATCTCGGCTTGAAGCCAGTATCCAGCTCACAGCGGATTCTGAACGTCAATACATATATTTTATGTACCACACTAAGTATTTAAAATCCAATTTTAATACTAGTAGTGAACATAACTTTGACAAATATTTTAAAGTTAGAGCCTCGCCCTTTCTTTAATTCCTTCGTGTCTTCCATATCCTACTGGTAGTCACTTTGGGATATGTCAATTATCCTTTTCAATATTTCACAAACCTTTGGCCACGCCTTGGGTTTCGAATATCGAAACGATGTGCACCTTGTGCTACATGCCCTAATTGCAAACTTTGACTTTTCTCCACTAGAATAGTCAATTAATTCTCCAAGAATTATTAATTGCAACTTTAATACTTTTAAATCTAAAGATAGATTTATTGTAAGTATATTAATTAAGCACTAAAGTCATCATCACATAAATCTTCCAAAGACTTTATGCTCTACTATTTGCTTAATTATTGGCTTAGTCATAATAAGTTTTTATCAAATAATTAACCTATATCAATTCCCAATTGAAAATTAAATCATTTAAAACATTTAATCAAAGGATTATATATTTTAAATATTCAACCTTTCAATTCTTTCTTGATTTCAATAGTCCAACTATTTAATCAATTTTTAAAGGTACTATTTATTATAATGATTACAATAATCCAATTATTTAATCAACTATAATTTTAATATGATTACATAATCTCATTATAAAATCAACTATCATTTAATTCAATTATATTGATTACTATAATCCAATTACAAAATCAACTATATATTGAATGAGTTTGTATATAGTCCAACTATATATATTTTAATATTGATTACTATAATCCCATTATAAAATCAACTATCATTTAATTCAATTATATTGATTACTATAATCCAATTACAAAATCAACTATATATTGAATGAGTTTGTATATAGTCCAACTATATATATTTTAATATTGATTACTATAATCCCATTATAAAATCAACTATCATTTAATTCAATTATATTGATTACTATAATCCAATTACAAAATCAACTATATATTGAATGAGTTTGTATATAGTCCAACTATATATATTTTTTTAAAACAACATAAAATATTAGTCCAACTAATACTTTTAATAAATATGACGAGTAAAATAAAATGAGCGTGTTTAGCGAGTATTCGAACGAATGTTGCAAATTCAATACTTGCCTCCCACTATTTTTCGTCGAGCCTCTAACCCTCTGTCGAGCACTCGGGAAACCGTGTTTCCTAGTGGGCTAGGATCCCGTTAAATATCACACAATCTTGACTTTGGCCAACAAATTGTATGATAATTAACTAGGTAGATCTCTAAGATCAATTGGATCTCATCCAATTCCTAGATCCGGTTAGGTGGACATCCAAGTCCTAAACATATATCTTATATATGCCTATATATCCAATATATATACCCTAACCTTTTTCCTCTGAATCAACTAGGCCTTGGCTTTGGCACAACAAACCTGATGATCCCAGTCAAGCGCGGACCCATTGACCATGGAGGCTTCGTAATCAATGTCAATGGACAAGAAGTGGTCTTGACTTTGGCCAACAAACCACAACTTGGACACGACACCGATATAGAACAAAGCCTCGTGATTAAAACACATCTTTGATGGACAAGGGCTTGACTTTGGCCAACAACCCCTCCCAATCTCGGATCTTGAGTAAGAATCACTCAATGGAAGGAAAAACGCATGATATTTAATGAGGGTTTTTCGCGTGCAAATTGCTACCAATTTAATTATCTTTGTTAAGGTCTCATCATCATACACCCTTAAACATGCATTCTAAATACATAATAAAGCGAGTATGAAAATAAATAATAATGATATGCGGATGGATACTTAACACATTGATCCTAGATCAAATCTCTCCCTTTCTCACTCAAGCTAGCACTTGTACTACTTCTACACCGTTACACTACACTTCTAAAGAAACCTCATACATAGAGGGGAATAGGTGAGAAGAGAATACAAGAGAAAGAAGGTGATAAGGCTGGACACGCAGGTCCAATTTAATAAATCGAATTTATTACAACAATTTCTAAAATTGCCCACCCGACTAATATCCATCCGATATACATTATTCATTCAACACAACCACGTATTCACACACATAAGCATGTTATCAATCAATCTAATCAAATAATTAATCTGATAATTAAGTGATCATCCAATGTTCAAACAACGATTTGATTTTGTTTGAGTCAAACTCGTTTTTTGCGAATAAGTACTCAAGTACGAATTCATGAATTAAATTAAACTACATCATTAAATCTAATTTAACATGTATTTAATACTAATTCATTATTCAATTCCAAATTAAATATTACACTTTTATTCAATAAACCTTTTCGATTTAAATTCCAAATTTAGTCGTAACGCGTCTCAAAGACCGATTAACGTCCAACGTCAATTCAATTAAAGTCCAATGGGCTTTTGATTGATTTCTTAAGGCGTGGACTTTTGGTCAACTCGGGTCAAACCGATAACCAAAGTCCAATCCGGGATTTACCCCATAAGCCCATAAATCAATCTTGGCCCATTAGGCCCAATTGAACATTAAAGGTTCATTAGTCGCAATTGGGCTTTATGGTTAAGGTTTTGGGCCCAATTGGATCCAATCCACTTGGCCTAAACCAAACTTGATAAATCAA
This sequence comes from Zanthoxylum bungeanum, assembly GCA_019454045.1. Taxonomy (NCBI): domain Eukaryota; kingdom Viridiplantae; phylum Streptophyta; class Magnoliopsida; order Sapindales; family Rutaceae; genus Zanthoxylum; species Zanthoxylum bungeanum. The sequence continues at coordinate 30,724 of SKCR01046922.1, read as the reverse complement.
GCCCAATAGCCCCAAATACAACAATTCAAGCCCAAATCCAATTTAAGCCTAAATAATTAAATTACACTAATCCAATTACGCAATTTAATTACCTAAAGTGCATTATATGATTAATCAACTAAATCAACATTTTTAAAACAAAATTAGTCTTATTAATCATATTCAATTCATTATCACATGTCAAACACACATAATGAAAAATCAAACCCATTTACATGCTTCTAAGTCTCGGCCAAGGAAGTTATTTTGTCCGATTTGAATTCAATCCGATTATTACACAATCGACAACGTATTAACTTCCCGAATGATTTCATACACATCCAATGTTCATAAAATCAAAACATACCAAGACATTCAAGGGCATATCACATTCGGCCAACACATAGATTTTAGGGTTTATGTTCAATTCAAAATCTAATCCAATTCGATTCAAATTAACATCATCATTTATCATTATAACTCATCCAATGAATTAAAATGAAAAAATTCAAGAACCCAAAATTCATTATACATTCGGCCAACATGATATTTTTGGGGAAAATTATTCCAAATCAATTTTCAACAAATTGGTCCAACCAAAATGAATTTAAACATGTTATAACATACTCAAACAAGCAATTTATTCAAATCATGCTCAATCACATTTACCCAAATTTTAAACCCTACAAATTTCATGCTTGCAACATTAGCTCATGTGCCATTGTTGGTTATTTCTAAGGTCCCAAGATCAAATCAAGACATGAATTATGTGTGAACACATCAACGGAGGTAGCGGAATACTCACATTGATCGGTAGAGTCGATATGGAGACGATTCAAGCCCAAAAACGCACTGCCATGTAAGCCTACTGCATGCAGTCCACTGCCTACAAAAACAGAAAATTAAGTGAAGAAACGGAGCTCCTAGCTTCGTCGGATGGATCCCGTCTCATGGTCGAACCTCCCTACCACCTTCGCAAGACTTGTAAGTGTGCTAGCACTTGATTTCTCACCATGAGAAACCACTCTTGCTTCCCTTTAGCTCACGCCCAAACTGGTTCCAAACCAGTGAACACTTTGCTCAAATGGGCGTGAGAGAGGAGAGAAAATTTGAGAGAGAAGAAATTGTGTTATTTTTTTTGATTAAAATGATTTACCAAAAATCAATTTATATTTATGCCATAATTTATTAAATTAATAATAAAATTATGACACTTAACATGCAATGGCTTAGAGTATAAAACACTCAATTTCCATGCAATAACATTGAGTGCATTGTACACAATCTACATGCAATGACATTGAGTACAATGTACACAATCTACATGCAAGCATTAGAATGACATGTGTCATGTGGGCCCCACACGTTCCCAAATGAAAGTGGCCCACGTGCACTCACGCGTTCGGGTTCGATATTTCCGAAATACCGAGCTTACGTCGCGACGTTAATTCAATCGAATTTAAATAAATAATCGCCCCCGGCGAAATTATTATTTACGTCGCTAACGAATTAATACTCAATTAACTCGTTTGCCCGAATTAAAATCTAATTTTAATTCCGCGTCGAAATCTAATTCGTCTAATACATCGATTAATTCCGAATTAATCCTCTCTCTCTCTAGACGATATTTTATCCCGGATAAAACATCTCCGTTATTAATCCTAGATTAATTTTCTCTCTCTCTATATAATCCCAGATTATTCAAGAGTGCAAGTTGTGCGTCATCGGTGGATTATCGGGAAGCGACCCATGAGATCCCCGGATAAGTTGGCAGTAAATACGGTCGTCGGAGTGCCCGAATCACGTACGTACCAAGTACTACGTTCTACCGATTTACGAGACAAGGTCGACTCCTAGCAAAGCACCAAGTCTTCCCAAGTTCTCCGGACATATTCATCAAAGAATATCTAGATCTGTATCAAGCGTAGTATACAATTGTATTGTGCATATCGGCCCAGTATCGGATAATCACGTGCTAGGGCTGGGGCTGGATAAGTGTCTGCCCCGTCCGAAACACATATCGGATGTCTGGTAACTAGTCTCTATAATCGGATATTCATGACCTGGTCATAATATCACGATTGGATGCGCATCACTTTAAGAGCACTAATACCGTATCCTGCGTGACATCATCTCCATTATGACTGGAGTGACACTTCCGTCTTGACATCACATCCAATACACTACGATTCTCTGATAAACCCCAAATAGGTGAACACAGAACCAGTTAAGATCCCCCACCACCAAAACTAAAGTTTACCGATTGTCGTAAGTATTAGCGATGTAAGTCTCAGGTTAAGACTATACACACCTACCTTGATTTCGGCCTCCCATAGACACCTAGTCATAATACCAATGGGATTCCGAAGGGTCTATCCAGAGCGAAGCTGTTTCCCGTACCATCGGTGAAACACGACCTCCTATCGCACTTGCACAAGTATCCAATACTTATATATATGAGAACTATGCCGTTGTGCCCTCACAACGCGCACAAGTGCAATACTAGTCTATTCCGCATTATCGATGTCCAGTCTCGATAATACGACGACTAGGGATATTTAATGATTAAACCTTTGGGGACTGATACTGTCTCATATCATTCTCAGTCCAGGAACTAATCATAGGGACCTCTCTTCATTTATATATCTATGGTGATCTAATCACAAACGATGAGAGTGCAATTTCCTTATTACATAGTTAATTTGCTACAACAACACAATGATCTGTGCAAATAGTGACGCTATGGGTCATATTATCCAACATAGAATCCAAATTGCGACGTAGTAATCGTATAGGCATTCCTCGACGTCTTTTCGATATCGAAGGAGAAACCTTTATGATTCTACCTCAAGATGATGAAGAACCTAGAAATATAAGAGAGGCTCTTCAGTGTCCTGCTAAGGAAAAATGGATGAAAGCAATGGAAGAAGGGATGTAGTCAATGAGGTCCAACCAAGTTTGGGAATTGGTTTATCTACCCAAGGACGCAAAGCTATTAAGAACAAATAGGTTCTTAAAAAAAGCGTAATGCCGATGGCAATATCGAAGATATAAAGCACGACCGTGGCAAAAGGGTATACGCAACAGGAATGAATTGACTACGAAGAGACTTTTTCACCTATTGTAAGGTTTACCTCAATTCGCTTGATTCTGGCTATAGTAGCAAGTATGGATCTAGAATTACATCAAATGGATGTAAAGACTGCTTTTCTCAATGGAGAACTTGATGAAGAAATCTACATGGAACAACCAGTAGGTTTCATAAAAGAAAATGAAAAAGAGAAAGTATGTAGACTTTTAAAGTCTATATTTGGTCTCAAGCAATCGTTTAGACAATGGTATATACGATTCCACAATACAATCATTTCGAATGATTTCACAATGATAGATGAGGATCATTGTGTGTACACCAAGAGAGATAAAGATAAGTTCATTATCTTATCTTTGTACGTGGATGATATATTTATAGCCGGAAATGATAAGGAGATTGTAAAACACATTAAAGAATGGTTATCATCTAACTTCGAGATTAAAGATATGGGTAAAGCTGTATATATTCTCGGGGTTAATATCTCAAGAAATAATTCAAAGAATTTATTATCTCTTTCACATGAGTCATATATAAAGAAAATTCTTGAACGCTTCCAAATGAAGGCTTGCAAACCCATTGATACTCCTATCACGAAAAATGAAGCTTTGAGTCGTAGATTGTGTCCTGAAACTCCACATGAAAAGGAAAAAATGAAGAAAGTTCCTTATGCAAATGCAGTTGGAATTTTAATGTACGCAATGTTGTGTATAAGACCTGATATCTGTTTCGCTGTTGGAATGGTAAGTAGGTACCAATCCAATCCAGGACTAGCACATTGGAAAGCAGTTAAAAGAATATTTAGGCATATGAGAGGGATAGCTGATTACTCATTGTGTTATCAAGGAAATGATCTGTAATTGAGAGGCTATACTGATGCTGACTGGGGATGAGATTTAGATGAAAGAAAATCTACCTCTGGTTTTGTTTTCTTGCTAAACAATGGTGCCATTTCATAGGAGCAGTAAGAAACAATCTTGTATAGCCTTATCCATAATGGAGGCTAAATTTGTGGCCTTTTCATCAGCAGTACAAGAGGTTGTGTGGTTGAAAAGGTTCTTGGATCATTTGGGTATGTCAAATGAAGCTTCTGGTCCAGTATTAGTTAACTGTGATAGTGAAGCAGCGATAGCCTACACTAAAGACCCAAAATTCCATTGTAAAACGAAACATATAGATACCAAATATAACTTTTTGAAAGACATAGTTTCACGAGAAGAGGTAAACATGAAGTACATTTCTACGCAAGAAATGGTAGCAGATCCATTGACCAAGCCTGTTCTTATAGATGTCTTTGTTAGACATGTAAAAACTCAGGGATTGCATAGATGTTAATGTGCTTACATATTATGATATGTATTTTTCCCAAATAATGTTTACTAATGTTAATACTCATTGATGTTTGTATTCAATGCTTACATGTTATTATGTTGATACATGTTTAAACAAATATACTATTAGTTAGTATGAGAAGTATGTTGGACAAGTGAATGATTGGCCCTCTCACACGGGTAATCGCCTCCATTACTTTGTGTTAATGGGAGATGAGACAAATTTTTAAGCTAATTATCTGAAGTGATAATTTATTGAGCTCAAGCTTGAAAATTAAGTAATGTCGTTATGAGGTCACTTTCTCTGTGATATGACCTAAGGTGAATAAGTTCATTTCACCTTACTTGTCTTAATGTCAGTTATGAGTTAGACATTGTGTTTGTCTGAACTATAATCTGTACGGTATTTTATGAGACATGTGCTCCATGGGAAATGAGAGAATACCGTAGCACATGTTTTCATACCATGTGTACATTTGTGACTATTGAGGGTAATACAAGTAAAGATCTCAGTCTTGATATTATGTGAGACCCTTGAGATTATTTCAATCTCACATTGTACCCTTTAGACTCTTGTCTGCTTCTTAAAACTTAGATTTGATAATCGCTATCTTGGAGTGTTGCTGAAAGATCATGAGAGATTCGATCTGAAAGGACATCTCTGGAAAAGCGAATTGAATCAAAGTAGAGAGATTCGAGAAAGGAGAAAGACCATTATATGAGTAATATCACATTAGCTTGTATTCACTGGTCGACCAATTATGTTATTCTATGTGATCAAACATGATTGTGAATACAAAATAAATATTACATTCGAAAAGAGATCGAGAGAGATTTAATGTGATAAATGATCGAGGATACTGCATACATAATCCACTATGCTTCTATCCATTTTTCGAGTGGCTATATATTCCTAACAGATGTATAGCAAGTGAGTTATCGAAGAATGATGGTCGAACGACACAATTGCAAAGTATGAATTATTCTTGTAGAGATAATAAAAATTGTTGATCCCATCATGTTGAATGGAGATGTTGGAAATTATTAAGTTAATTATTTGGTGTTGTTAAATAACAACAATTAGTAATAATTTCATGTTGGAAATTATTAAGTTAATTATGTGGTGTTGTTAAATAACAACAATTAGTAATGATTTCATTACTAAGTAAACAACAAGAGTTGTTAATCAAATAATTAAGTAACAACAAGAGTTGTTAAGTGACAACAATTAGTAAAATGTTAAATGGGGAACAAATGGTACACCCATGATGGTAACATTTTTGGAAGGGTTAGAGAAAGTCATTATGAATCCAAATACATGTGATTACATAGTAATAAATGCATGTGAGTAAATAGTAATCAAGGATTAATAGTAATCCATGCATGTGAGCTAATAGTGACTTGGTTTCCCTCCTAACCATTTTCTTATTGAGTTAAGCAATCAATTAAGTTTGATTAAGAGGTCTCTACAAGAAGAAAGGTATGCAATTGTGTTATGATTAACTTAGATGTATTTCAATTAGCATGTAAATAAATCTAGGACTAGTAATACATGTATGGTTAGATCCTAAGAGGACAAACATGTAAAATATATCAGGGATTATGTTTCCTAACACCATTACTCTCGGTTTTTGACAGAAAACCAGTGAAAAATTTTGCCTCCATGGGCGTGTGAGAGAGGAGAGAAAAGAGAGAGAAGAAGTTGTGTGTGTTGTATTACAAAATGTGTATCTAATACCAAAATAATTAAAAGTCAAATACCTATATCAAATAAAGGTAAATAGCCTTTTAATTAATACAACAACTCACATCAACCATCACACTTGAGTGTCAAACACTCAAATATCAACTCACATCAATCAATCAATCAATGGTTACATCACTCAAAGTGACATGATTTGACGCTTGATGTGACGCTAGATGCGACTAATGATTTGACGCTTGATTTGACTTGCGTGCTACACTCGAATTCGAAATGCGAATGCGCTCGCAAATAATCTCGGGCTCGGGTTCGCTAATTCCAAATTAATGAATTTTTCGTTGCATCGTAATTAAATGATTACGCCTAGCGAAATCACTATTCACATCGCTAACGAATTAATTCTAAATTAATTCGTTCGCCCGAATTAAAATCTAATTTTAATTCTGCGTCGAAATCCAATTTCGTTTAATATATCGAATATATTAATTTATCGATTAATTCCAAATTAATCGTTATCTCTCTTTATTGATATTTATCCCAGATAAAATATCTCTGTAATTAATCCTAGATTAATTTTCTCTCTCTTCTAATTAATCCCAGATTAATTTAGAGTGCGAGTCATACGTCATCGGTGAATCTTCGGGAAGCGACCCATGAGATCCCCGGATATGTTGGCAGTAAATTCGGTCGTCAGACTATCCGAACACGTAAGTACCTCGTACTACGTTTATATAGCGATTTACAAGACAAGGTTGGCTTCTAGAAAAGCACCATGCCTACCCAATTCTCTGGAAATATCCTTACGGGAATAAAGGATCTACATCAGGCGTAGTATACGTAGTATTGCGTATTTCTGTCCAGTATCGGATGATCACGTGCCAGGCATGGGGCTGGAATTGTGTCTTCCCCGTACGAAGCACATGTCGGATGTCTGGTAACTAGTCTCTATAATCGGATAAACATGACCTTGTCATTTTATCCTGATAACTGTAGTACTTAAGAGTACTTGTACCGTATCCTACGTGACCATCATCTCCATATGACTGGAATGACACTTCCGTCTTGACATCACACCCAACACACTACGATTCTCAATATAGCCAGCATTGGCGTACACAGAACCTGTTAAAGCCTTGGACGACCGGAACCAAAGTATATTGTGTTGAGTTTCTAATATAGGTCCCAAGATTAACAAAATCAAGCACAAAAACGCATGAAAACATCAAAGGAATAAGACGGAAACATTACACACATTGATCGGTTTTGGATGCGAAGAACAAAACCCATTTTCCTCCTTGTTGAAGCTCGGTTTTGTGCTCCTTGAGCTGCTGGACTGGACGTTTTTGTTCTGTTTTGGATCCTCCAAAATCAGCCATTGAAGCTCCAAGCTTCAAGCTCCAAAAATGATTCCAAGCTCATAAATTCGTTTCCCTATCACCTATGTATAACCCAAGGTGTGTGCTAGCACTTCTTCATCTTCTTTGCTTCTCACAAATTCGGTCTAACCAGAAAAATTAGAGAAGAAATCGGCAGTGAGCCGTGAGAGGGAGAAGAGAGAAAGAGAGGGAAAATGGTTTCTCCAAGAAACCGTAAATGAGAGAGAGAGTGTGTTAAATTGAAAAAGAAAAAATGTATTTAGGTTTTTATATTTTCCAAAAATAAATCAAAACCATTTACCACTTTTCATTTTTCAATAAAAGCAAAAGTCAAAAGCAAAAAGCAAAAAGTGCTTTTCATTCTTTCACCCATCACTTCTCTTTTTTACATCAAGTCACTTCACTTTAATAAAGTGACAACTTGTCATGTCACATCACTCAAAGTGACAAGTGATTTGACAATTGATGCGACTTGCGATTTGACGCTCGATTTGACTTGCGTGCCGTACTCGCATTCGAAATGCGAATGCGCTCGCAAACAATCTCGGGCTCGGGTTCGCTAATTCCAAATTAACGAATTTTCCGTTGCGTCGTAATTAAATGATTACGCCTAGCGAAATCACTATTCACGTCGCTAACGAATTAATTCTAAATTAATTCGTTCGCCCGAATTAAAATCCAATTTTAATTCCGCGTCGAAATCCAATTTCATTTAATATATCAAATATATTAATTTATCGATTAATTCCAAATTAATCGTTCTCTCTCTTTAACGATATTTTATCCGAGATAAAATATCTCTGTAATTAATCCCATATTAATTTTCTCTCTCTAGAAATTAATCTTCTCTCTTTACTAATCAATCCAGATTAATCATAGTGCGAGTCATACATCATCGGCGAATCTTTGGGAAACGACCCATGAGATCTCCGGATATGTTGGCAGTAAATACGGTCGTCGGACTATTCGAACACGTAAGTACCTCGTACTACGTTTATACCGATTTACAAGACAAGGTTGGCTTCTAGCAAAGCGCCATGCCTACCCAATTCTCCAGAAATATTCTTACAGGAATATATAGATCTGTATCAAGCGTAGTATACCGTAGTATTGCGTATATCAGCCTAGTATCGGATAGTCACGTGCTAGGGCTGGGGCTGGATAAGTGTCTGCCCCGTCCGAAGCACATGTCGGATGTCTGGTAACTAGTCTCTATAATCGGATATACATGACCTTGTCATAATATCCCGATGGTCGGCCAGCACTTAAGAGCACTAATACCGTATCCTGCGTGAGATCATCTCCACTATGACTGGAGTGATACTTCCGTCTTGACATCACACCCAATACACTACGACTCTCTGATAAACCCAGAAGTGGTGTACGCAGAACCGGTTAAAGCCCTGTACCACCAAGACCAAAGTCTATCGATTATCGTAAGTATTAGCGATGCAAGTCTCAGGTTAAGACTATACACACCTACCTTGATTTCGGCCTCCCATAGACACATAGTCATAATACCAATGGGATTCCGAGGGGTCTATCCAGAGCGAAGCTGTTTCCCGTACCATCGGTGAAACACGACCTCATATCGCACTTGCATAAGTATCCGATACTTATATATATGAGAACTATGTCGTTGTGCCCTCACAACGCACACAAGTGCAATACTAGCCTATTCCGCATTATCGATGTCCTGTCTCGATAATACTACGACTAGGGATATTTTATGATTAATCCTTCGTGGACTGATACTGTCTCATATCATTCTCAATCCAGGAACTAATCATATGGACCTCTCTTCATTTATACATCTAAGGTGATCTAATCACAAATGATGAGAGTACAATCTCCTTGTCACATAGTTAATTTGCTACAACAACACAATGATCTGTGCAAATAGTGACGCTATGGGTCATTTTTTCCAACAATCTCCCACTTGGCACATAGCCAGTCACTCAAGTGTCTCACACCCGAACTATGTACGGTTGGCTCAAACTACTAAGAAAAGCTTTCGTCAGCGGATTTGCATGATTATCATCTTGATCCGATTTATTCGATCATCACATCGCCACGATGTATGATCCGAACGAATCAGACGAATATCTAAGTATGTCTCTGGATCGTTGATGAGACCATTAATTCTTTAGCCTGTGCTGACACCTAGCTTAGCTGCTAACAGAACTATATCTAATCTAATTAGATTTGTATCAACCCAAATGACTTCTATTGCTGCTTCAGCTACAGCAACAACCCACATTTGTTATTTATTCGGTAACAGTATCTTACTTGGAAGATTTCCAGCTCACTGTACCGTTATTCAAACTATATAGTACCGTTTGCGACTTTTAGTCGTCTTTATCGGTTATAGGAAACTTGCTACAGTGACCCCAGTCACTTCAAGTTCTCCTTCTCCATAGACTAAGACAGCATCCTTAGTTCTCTAAGATACTAACGGATGTTCTTAACATCAATCCAGTGACTATCACTCGGATTGGCCTGTTTGTGAATCCATATGCTCAAATCGTATGATACACCAGGTCTTGTACATTTTTAAATGTACGGTTTCTAGGAGAGTATTTCGAAAGCCAGGCTTTCGCCGATATTTATTTTATGGGATTATCATTTCCAAGAAATGACGTATTATCATTATTTTATAGGACAGCCACTATCAGTGCGCTCCCACTAACCTTCTTATATACACTAGAATTATTTTCGTTTTGAATTAAATCATACACCATTATGATTATATCAAAACGATAATTCTAAGAACCTAATGTTTGTTATAATCCAATCATGGATCGAATAACTTGCATTATCCAATTGGATTTACTGTGGCAACAGGTAAAAGGTTGAATCGTAATCAACACAATGTTGATAATGATACTTTCCGTTAAAAGCCTAGCTTTATACGCTGGTATGTTGCCGTCCATGTATGTCTTCCTAGAAGACTTTTAAGTACCATTAGGCACAATTCCTTGTGGTACATCAACTAGTATCCAAACTGGTTGATATACATGGAATCCATTTCGGATTATACGGCACTTTGCCATAATTAGGGAGTTGATATCTTGTATCACTTCCTCATACGTAGTCAGTTGGTATTCCTCAATAAGATTCACATCATTATGAGGTTAGATCAGAAACCCATACCCTAGGTTGTTTTCTGACTCTGTCCGACCTGCGCGGTTCTTGTGTATTCGAAGATTAATGGTAATAGTCTCATCCTGGATGAACTATTCATGTTCCATTAAGATTCAGTGCCTTGAATAGTATTACTCCGATTTCCATCGAGTTATACTATCCTCCCACTTACCACTGCATATCGGTATTCCTCTCAGGAAAACCGTATGGTGAGTAACAATCTAATTGTTCTCTTGTGAGATGTATAAGTACAATACTTATGGTATCCCTAGGATAACCTACATTTGGCACCTATCCTATTTGGGTTTTAGTTTGGTATCATCCAAACATATGCCTAGCATACCCAAATTATCAAGAATGAGAAACCCGGTTTCTATCCCGTTCATATCTAATATGATATATGTCAAACAGATTATTATGGAACCTTATTCAAAATAAGTTCTTGCACTGTTTAAAGCTTATCCGTTGAAGGAAATGGTAGCTCAGAGCGACTCGTGATTAACCTTATTATGTCTAACACAATTCGGTTAATCCGTTCGGACACACCGTCAAACTGACGTATTCCGGGAGGAGTCCTTTTTTGAAATAATATTATACTCTTTCATAAAAACTAGAAACTTATTGCTTAAGTATTTTCCATTACAGTCTTACCATGACGGTTTAATACTTTAGCCGATCTATTTGTCTATTTCGTGTCGAAACTCTAAAAGTTTCCGATTTGTGTTTCAAAAGAAACACATAACCATACGCGATGCCACATCCGTACAGGTCACGAAATATTCATATCCATATATAGCCTAGCTAGACATGGGCCCACTTGCTTCACTATGAAGTAGGGCTAACAGATCGGTGGCATTTACACTTTTACCAAGTAAATAGTGTTTTATGCACTTTACCCAAATAAACTAGATTCGTAGACTTTATTTGAATGGAATCAAACCAGTCCTGGTATCCGCTCTTCAAAAGTGCGGATATACGATTCTTGTTTATCAATGTCACTGACAACTATGCCACAATTAAGTTTCTTAACTGATCAAATTAGTTTGAGCTATTTATTTGTCATGTTATATATTTGAGATATTATTTATATTCAAAATATAAATCCTGTTATTCACATCTAATGTGTTTATCTCAATATCATCTTTATATAATGAAACACTTTAGTGTTATAGAATATAAAGGTACACCCGCAGCGGGTTATACGCGATATAGAGAAATGTTCTAGTCAAACTAGCTACATTATAACAGTTTCTAAATTTAAGTACTAACCCGAAGGTAGTTCCTAAATTCAGATATCTACGGTTAAAACAGCGACTTTCGTGCTGTTTCCAATTCGCAGATAAATCTCTATTGAAGTCAGTATCCTGTTCAAAACAGATTCTGAACATCAATATATTTTATGTACCACACTAAGTATTTAAAATCCAATTTCAATACTAGTTGTGAACATAATTATACAATCATATTTGAAGTCAGAGCCTTGCTCGTCTTCTATTTCTTCTTAGGATATGTCCTTTATCTTCCCAGAAGATTATAATGATTTTGCCTTTGCTGTTGTGTTCAACACTCCAGAAGCCTTTGCCAAGCCTCGTGTTTCTGGAATATCGAATTAAGGTGCGCTTGCGCTACAAGCTTAATATATTATTTTATCAAATAAAATAACCTATTAATTTCCAAGACCATCCTGAAACTTTATTCCCAATTTGAAAATTAAACATTTGAACACATTTTCCCCAGGATTATTTTTAAATGTCAATCTTTCAATTATATCTTGATTCTAATAGTCCAACTATTTAATCAACGATTTGTGGTACTATTTATTATACTGATTATAATAGTCCAACTATATAATCAAATATAATTTAAATTAATTAATCTCAATTACATTGATTACTATAATCCAATTATAAAATCAACTGTAAATCGAAATTAATTAATTCAAATATATTGATTAATATAATCCAATTATATATAATCAAATATAATACAGTCCAACTGTTTATTAAAACAACAATTTAAATATTAGTCCAACTAACATTTAATCTAACGACGAAATAATTTGAATGAGCGCGTATGGCGAGTAATTGAACGAGTATTGCAAAATTCAATTCTTGCCTCCCACTATTTTTCGGCGAGCCTCTAACCCTCTGTCGAGTACTCGGGAAACCATGTTTCCTAGTGGGCTAGGATCCCGTTAAATATCACACAATCTTGACTTTGGCCAACAAATTGTATGATAATTAACTAGGTAGATCTCGAAGATCAATTAGATCCCATCCAATTCCTAGATCCAGTAGGCGGATATCCAAATCCTAAACATATATCTTATATATGCCAATACATCCAATGTATTACCTAACCTTTTTCCTCTAAATCAACTAAGCCTTGGCTTTGGCACAACAAACCTAGTGATCCCAGTCAAGCGTGACCCATTGACCATGGAAAGCTTCGTAATCAATGTCGATGGACAAGAAGTGGTCTTGACTTTGGCCAAAAAACCACAACTTGGACAAGACACCGATATGGAACAAAGCCTTCGTGATTCAAACACATCTTCGACAGAAAAAGGGCTTGACTTTGGCCAACAACCCAATGCCAATCTCGGATCTTCAGTAAGAATCACTCAATGGAAGGAAAAACACTTGATATTGAGCGAGGGTTTTTCGCGTGTAAATTGGCTACCAATTTATTATCTTTATTAAGGTCTCATCATCATACACCCTTAAACATGCATTCTAAACACATAATAAAGCGCATATGAAATAAAATAATAATGATATGCGGATGGATACTTTACATTGATCCTAGATCAAATCTCTCATTTTCTCTCTCCAAAGCTAGCACATGTATTTACTATACCCGTTACACTACACTTCTAAAGAAACCTCATTTACATTGAGGGGAATAGGTGAGAAGAGAATACAAAGAGTATAGAGGTGATAAGGCTGGACACGCTGGTCCAATTAATAAAACAAATTTATTACAACAATTTCCAAAATTGCCCCACCCGACTAATATCCATCCGATATACATTATTCATGCATCGCAACCATGTATTCATACAAGCATGTTATCAATCAATCTAATCCAATTAATTAATATGATAATTAGTGATAATCCAATGTTCAAACAACGATTTGATTTTTGCGCGAGTCAAACTCGTTTTGCGAATAAGTACTCAAAGTACGAATTCTTGAATTAAATTAAACTACATAATTAAATCCAATTTAATAGGCATTTAATTCTAATTCACTATTTAATTCCAAATAATAAATATACACTTTTATTAACGAACCTTTACGACTTAAATTCCAAATTTAATCGCAACGGGTCTCAAAGCCCGATTAACATCTAATGTTTATTTAATTAATGTCCAATGGGCTTTTAATTAATTTCTATAAGGCGTGGACTTTTGGTCAACTCGGGTCAAACCGAACAACCAAAATCCAATCCGGAGTTACCCCATAAGCCCAGAAATCAATTTTGGCCCATTAGGCCCAATTAAATAATTAAGGTCCATTAAGTCATAATTGGACTTTATGGATGCGGTTTTAGGCCCAATTGGATCCAACCAAATTGGCCTAAACTCAACTTTGTACAACAAAGCCCAAAAGCCCAATTACAACCTTAAAGGCCCATTTCCAAAAATAAGCCCAATAATTAATTTATAAAATTCTAATTCCATAATTAATTAACCTAAGTGTAATACACAATTAACCACCCATTAATATTTCTAAGACATCAATTAACATACTTAATCATGCACTTTAATGACAAATAGTGTCCAACACAATCTATTAAAATCAAACCCATTTTACATGCTTTTGTTCTCGGCAATTAGGGGTTTTTCCAATCCGATTCGGATTCAATCCAATCGAATCCACAATCATCATTTCCCAAATCAATTCAATTCATCCAATGAATTAAAATCAAAAAACATAATGAATTTCAAATTCAATTGAATTCAGACAAGCCACTTTAATTTGGGAAAAATGTTCCAAATCAAAATTCAATCAAATTGAACTTCAAAACAACATACATACCCAATTGTTTTAAGTCATCCAATGATCAAACAAACAAAATCACCAAGAAATTTAGGGTTCTTTAATTTCGGCCAACATAAGCAATTTGGGGAAATTCGTTCCAAACACAATTTCAACAAATTGATCCAATCAATCTTAAATTAACATACTTTAAGCATTCTCATTCATCCAATTTCACAAAATATGCTCAAAATCAAGTTTACCCAAATTTGTCACTTTATGCCAACATAAAAAATTGGGGGAATTTGTTCCAAACATAATTTCTTCAAATTGATCCAATCAATCATTAATTCAACAACATTTAAGCATACTTAATCAATCAATTTAATCAAATCATGCTTCAATTGATTTTACCCAATTTGTCATGCCCAAAATTTAGGGAAAATTGAATCCAATCCAATTTCATGAAATTGATCATACACAACTTCAATTCAACCTCATTCAAGCATACTTCATCAAATAATTCAACCAAATCATGCCTAAATCGAGTTTACCCAATTTTAACCCTAACTTTTTCATGCTTGATAATAGCTCAAGATACCATTGTTGAGTTTCTAATATAGGTCCCAAGATTAACAAAATCAAGCACAAAAACGCATGAAAACATCAAAGGAATAAGGCGGAAACATTACTCACATTGATCGGTTTTGGATGCGAAGAACAAAACCCATTTTCCTCCTTGTTGAAGCTCGGTTTTGTGCTCCTTGAGCTACTGGACTGCACATTTTTGTTCTGTTTTGGCTCCTCCAAAATCGGCCATTGAAGACCTCCATTGAAGCTCCAAGCTTCAAGCTCCAAAAATGATTCCAAGCTCATAAATTCGTTTCCCTATCACCTATGTATAACCCAAGGTGTGTGCTAGCACTTCTTCATCTTCTTTGCTTCTCACAAATTCGGTCTAACCAGAAAAATTAGAGAAGAAATCGGCAGTGAGCCGTGAGAGGGAGAAGAGAGAAAGAGAGGGAAAATGGTTTCTCCAAGAAACCGTAAATGAGAGAGAGAGTGTGTTAAATTGAAAAAGAAAAAATGTATTTAGGTTTTTATATTTTCCAAAAATAAATCAAAACCATTTACCACTTTTCATTTTTCAATAAAAGTAAAAGTCAAAAGCAAAAAGCAAAAAGTGCTTTTCAACCTTTCACCCATCACTTCTCTTTTTTACATCAAGTCACTTCACTTTAATAAAGTGACAACTTGTCATGTCACATCACTCAAAGTGACAAGTGATTTGACAATTGATGCGACTTGTGATTTGACGCTCGATTTGACTTGCATGCCGTACTCGCATTCGAAATGCGAATGCGCTCGCAAACAATCTCGGGCTCGGGTTCGCTAATTCCAAATTAACGAATTTTCCGTTGCATCGTAATTAAATGATTACGCCTAGCGAAATCACTATTCACGTCGCTAACGAATTAATTCTAAATTAATTCGTTCGCCCGAATTAAAATCCAATTTTAATTCCGCGTCGAAATCCAATTTCATTTAATATATCAAATATATTAATTTATCGATTAATTCAAAATTAATCGTTCTCTCTCTTTAACGATATTTTATCCGAGATAAAATATCTCTGTAATTAATCCCAGATTAATTTTCTCTCTCTAGAAATTAATCTTCTCTCTTTACTAATCAATCCCAGATTAATCATAGTGCGAGTCATACATCATCGACGAATCTTTGGGAAGCGACCCATGAGATCTCCGGATATGTTGGCAGTAAATACGGTTGTCGGACTATCCGAACACGTAAGTACCTCGTAACACGTTTTATACCGATTTACAAGACAAGGTTGGCTTCTAGCAAAAGCGCCATGCCTACCCAATTCTCCAGAAATATTCTTACAGGAATATATAGATCTGTATGAAGCGTAGTATACCGTAGTATTGCGTATATCAGCCCAATATCGGATAGTCACGTGCTAGGGCTGGGGTGGATAAGTGTCTGCCCTGTCCGAAGCACATGTCGGATGTCTGGTAACTAGTCTCTATAATCGGATATACATGACCTTGTCATTAATCCCGATGGCGGCCAGCACTTAAAGAGCACTAATACCGTATCCTGCGTGAGATCATCTCCACTATGACTGGAGGTGATACTTCCGTCTTGACATCACACCCAATACACTACGACTCTCTGATAAAACCCAGAAGTGGTGTACGCAGAAACGGTTTTAAAGCCCTGTACCACCAAGACCAAAGTCTATCGATTATCGTAAGTATTAGCGATGCAAGTCTCAGGTCAAGACTATACACACCTACCTTGATTTCGGCCTCCCATAGACACATAGTCATAATACCAATCGGATTCCGAGGGGTCTATCCAGAGCGAAGCTGTTTCCCGTACCATCGGTGTGAAACACGACCTCATATCGCACTTGCATAAGTATCCGATACTTATATATATGAGAACTATGTCGTTGTGCCCTCACAACGCCACTCAAGTGCAATACTAGCCTATTCGCATTATCGATTGTCCTGTCTCGATAATACTACGACTAGGGATATTTAATGATTAATCCTTCGTGGACTGATACTGTCTCATATCATTCTCAACAGGAACTAATCATATGGACCTCTCTTCATTTATAACATCTAAGGTGATCTAATCACAAATGATGAGAGTACAATCTCCTTGTCACATAGTTAATTTGCTACAAACAAACACAATGATATGTGCAAATAATGAGCTATGGTCATTTTGTCCAACATATTGATTGTCGTAAGTATTAGCGGTGCAAGTCTCAGGTTAAGACCAAATACACCTACCTGATTTCGGACTTCCAAGACACATAGTCATACTACCAATGGAATTCCGATGGGGTCTTTCCGAGCGAAGCTGTTTCCCATACAATCGGTAAAACACAACCTCCTATTACACTTGCATGAGTATCCTATACCCAAATATATGAGAACTATGTCTTGTGCCCTCACCAATGCGCACAAGTTAATACTAGTTTTTACGTATTTGCGATGTCAATCTCGATAATTACTCTGACTAGGGATATTTAATGATTTATCCTTCGTGGACTGATACTGTCTCATATCATTCTCCATCCAGGAACAAATCATAGGGACCTTCTATCATTTATCATCTAGTGACTAATCACAAATGATAAGAGTGCAATCTCCTTTGTCACAAAGTTAATTTGTACAACAACACCATGATCTGTACAAATAGTGATGCTATGGGTCATAATTGTCTAACAATCTCCAACTTGGCCTATAGCCAGTCACTCGAGTGTCTTACACCCGAACTATGTACGGTTGGCTCAAACTGCTGAGAAAAGCTTTCGTCAGCGGATTTGCATGATTATCATCTGATGCGATTTTTTTGATCATCACATCGCCACGATGTATGATCCGAACAAATCAGATGAATATCGAAGTATATGTCTGGATCATTGATGAGACCATTAATTCTTTAGCCTATGCCGACGCCTAGTTAGACCATTAATTGCTCAGCTGCTAACAGAACTATATCTAATCTAATTAGATTTGTTTATCGACCCAGAAGGCTTCTATTGCCGCCTCAGCGGCAGCAATAACCCGCATTTGTTGTTTATTCGGTAACAGTATCTTGCTTGGAAGATTTCCAGCTCACTGTTCCGTTATTCAAACTGTATAGTACCATTTGCAACTTATAGTTGTCTTATCGGCTTAGGAAACTTACTACAGTGATCCCAGTCACTTCAATTTCTCATTCTCCATAGACTAAGACAGCATCCTTAGTTCTCTAAGATACTAACGGATGTTCTTAACATCAATCCAGTGACTATCACTTGGATTGGCCTGTTTGTGAATCCATATGCTCAAAGAGTATGAGACACCACGTCGGGTACATTTTTCAATGTACGATTTCTCGGAGAGTTTTCTCGAAACCAAGCTTTTACTGATTATTTTATGGGAATATCATTTCCAAGAAATGACATATTATCATTATTTTATAGGAAATCCACTGTCAGTGCGCTCCCACTAACCTTCTTATATACACAAGAATCATTTCGTTTTGAATTAAATCATACACCATTATGATTACATCAAAACGATAATTCCAAGAACCCATGCTTGCTTCAATCCAAACATGGATCGAATAACCCGCAAACCTTGTTTGCTAATTTTGGTACAACAAAACCGACATAATGTTGTAAACATCCTCCACAAGGTTTCCTTTTCAGGAAAGCGATTTTCCCGTGAAGCTGTCATATTTCATAAATGAAACATGCAGCAGTAGCAAGCATTATCCAAATGGATTTACCGTGGCAACAGGTAAAAGGTTGAATCGCAATCAACACAATGTTAATAACGATACCTTTCCGCTAAAAGCCTAGCTTTATACGTTGGTATGTTGCCTTCCATGTACATCTTCCTTGAAAAATTATAGTACCATTAGGCACAATGCCTTGCGGTACTTCAACTAGTATCCAAACTTGTTGATATACATGGAATCTATTTCGGATTCACGACACTTTGTCATAATAGGGAGTCGATACCTTGTATCATTTCCTCATACGTAGTCAGTTGGTATACCTCAATAAGATAGACATCTTTATGAGGTGAGATCAGAAACCCATACCCCAAGTTATTTTCTGACTCTCTTCGACTTACGTGGTTCTTGCGTATTCGAAGATTATGGTATAGTTTCATCCTCGATGAACTATTTATGTTCCAATAAGATTTGGTGCCTAGAATAGTATTACTCCAATTTTCATCGAGTTTTACTGTCCTCCCACTTACCACTGCATATCGGTATTCCATTAGGAAAACCACATGGCGAGCAACAATGTAATTGTTCTCTTGTGAGTTGTATAAGTACTATACTTTGGTATCCCTAGGATAACCTACAATTGACACTTATCCAATTTGGGTTTTAGTTTGGTATCATCCAAACATATGCCTAGCATCCCAAATTTATAGGAATGAGAAACCCGGTTTCTTTCCCGTTCATATTTAATATGAAATCTGTCAAACAGACTATTATGGAACCTTATTCAAAATAAGTTCTTGCACTGTTTATGCTTATACGTTGAAGGAAATGGTAGCTCAGAGCGACTCATGATTAACCTTATCATGTCAAACAAAATTCGGTTACTCGGTTCAGACACACCGTCAAACTGACGTGTTCCGTGAGGAGTCCTCTTTGAAAGAATACTATACTCTTTCAAGTATATTAGAAACTTATTGCTTAAGTATTTTCATTACGGTCTTACCGTGACGGTACAATACTATAGCCGATCTGTTTGTCTATTTCGTGTCGAAACTTTAAAAGTTTCCGATTTGTGTTTCTAAAAGAAACAAACAACCATTACGTGATGCCACATCCGTATAGGTCACGAAATATTCATATACACTTCTAGCCTAGCTAGACATGGGCCCACTTGCTTCACTATGAACTAGGGCTAACAGATTGGTGGCATTTACACTTTTACCAAGTAAATAGTGTTTTAGGCACTTTGCCCAATAAACTAGATTCGTAGACTTTATTTGATAGGAATCAAATGTGTCCTAGCACCCACTCTCCAAAAGAGTGGATATACGAGTCTTGTTTGATTGTATCCCAGACAACAATGCCACAATATGTTTATTCTGATCAAATCAGTTTGAGCTAGTTGTTTGTCATTTTTATGTTTGAGATGTATTTATATTCAAAATAGAAATGCTGTTATTCACATCTAATGTGTTTATCTCAATATCATCTTTATATAATAAAACACTTTAGTGTTCTAGAATATAAAGGTTCACCCGCAGCGGGTTAAACACTGATATAGAGATAATGTATCTAGTCAAACTAGTTACATTATAACAGTTTCCAAATTTAGGTACACACCCGAGGGTAGTTCCTAAAATTAGGTATCTAAGGTTAAAACATCGACTTTCGTCCCATTTCCAATTCGCAGATTAAATCTTTATTGAAGTCAGTATCATGTTCAAAACAGATTCTGAACATCAATATATATTTATATCACACTAAGTATCTAAAATCCAATTTTAATAATAGTAGTGAATATATTTATGACAAACATATTTGAAGTCAGATCCTTGCTCGTCTTCAATTCCTTCATGTCTGCTTTGTCCAAACAGCAGTCACGCTTCCGCGATCCCGTTTTCCACAATTTAGGCAGATATTTTAGGATATGTCATTTATCTTCCCAGAAGATTATAATGATTTTGCCTTTGCCCTTTTCAATACTCCAGAAGCCTTTGGCCAAGCCTCGGCCTTCTAGAATATCGAAGTAAGGTGCGCTTTGCGCTACTTGCCTAATTGCAAACTTTGACTTTGTCTCCTTGAGAATAGTCATTAACTCTCCAAGAGTTATTTATTGCAATTTTAGTACTTCTAAAATCTAAGGATAGATTCTTTGAAGATCCTTCAATTTCAGTATCATACTTTAAGGATCTAATCCTTAGTTCTGATTCAGAAATTGAGGATTCTACTGCGACAAGCTTAATGGATTAAGCACTAAAGTCATCATCACATAAATCTTCCAAAGATTATGCTCTACTATTTGCTTAACTCCGGGCTTAGGCATAATACGTTATTTTATCAAATAAAGTAACTTATTATTTTTCCAGGACCATCCTGAAATTTATTCCCAATTTTGAAAATTATACCATTTAAATACATTTCCCCTAGGATTATGTTTTAAATGTCAATCTTTCAATTTTATCTTGATTCTAATAGTCCAACTATATAATAACCGATTTAGGTATTTTTTATTATAATGCTTACAATAGTCCAACTATTTAATCAACTATAATTTAATAGATTAATATCAATTATATTGATTACTATAATCCAATTATAAAATCAACTATAAATGAATAGTTTGAATATAGTCCAACTATTAATTAAAACAACGATTTAAATATTAGTCCAACTAACATTTAATTTATTTGACGAATGATATTTGAATGAGCGTGTATGGCAAGTAATTAAACGAATATTACAAATTCAATTATTGCCTCCCACTATTTTTCGGCGAGCCTCTAACCCTCTGTCGAGTACTCGGGAAATCGTGTTTCCTAGTGGGCTACGATCCCGTTAAATATCACACAATCTTGACTTTGGCCAACAAATTGTATGATAATTAACTACGTAGATCTCTAAGATCGATTGGATCCAATCCAATTCCTAGATCTGGTAGGGGGACATCAAAGTCCGAAACATATATCTTATATATGCCAATACATCCAATGTATTACCTAACCTTTTTCCTCTGAATCAACTAAGCCTTGGCTTTGGCACAACAAACTTAGTGATCCCAGTTAAGCGCGACCCATTGACCATGGAAAGCTTCGTAATCAATGTCGATGGACAAGAAGTGGTCTTGACTTTGGCCAACAAACCATAACTTGGACAAGACACCAATATGTAACATAGCCTTCGTGATTCAAACACATCCTCGACGGACAAATGCCTTGACTTTGGTCAACAAGCCAATGTCAGTCTCGGATCTTGAGTGAGAATCACTCAATGGAAGGAAAAATGCTTAATATTTTGCGAGGGTTTTCGAGTGCAAATTGGCAACCAATTTATTATCTTTGTTAAGGTCTCATCATCATACACCCTTAAACATGCATTCTAAACACATAATAAAGTGCGTATAAATAAATAATAATGATATGCGGATGGATACTTTACACATTGATCCTAGATCAAATCTCTCATTTTCTCTCTCCCGCTAGCACATGTATTACTTCTACCCGTTACACTACACTTCTAAAGAAACCTCATTTACATTGAGGGGAATAGGTGAGAAGAGAATACAAAGAATATTGAGGTATAAGGGTGGACACGCATGTCCAATTAATAAATCAAATTTATTACAACAATTTCTAAAATTGTCCCACCCATCTAATATCCATCCGATATACATTATTCATGCATCGCAACCATGTATTAACACAAGCATATTATCAATCAATCTAATCAAATTAATTAATCTGATAATTATTGATCATCCAATGTTCAAACAACGATTTGATTTTGTTCGAGTCAAACTCGTTTTGCGAATAAGTACTCAAAGTATGAATTCTCGAATTAAATTAAACTACATAATTAAATCAAATTCAATTTGTATTTAATACTAATTCGCTATTTAAGTCAAAATTAAATAACACACTTTATTAATGAACCTTGTTCGATTCAAATTCCAAATTTAATCGTTACGGGTCTCAAAGCCCGATTAACGTCCAACGTCAATTTAATTAAAGTCCAATGGGCTTTTAATTAATTTCTTAAGCCGTGGACTCTTGGTCAACTCGGGTCGAACCCAATAACCAAAATCCAATCCGGGAGTTACCCCATAAGCCCAGAAATCAATTTTGGCCCATTAGGCCCAATTAAACTTTAAGGGTCCATTAAGTCGCATTTGGGCTTTATGGATGTGGTTTTGGGCCTAATTGGATCCAACCAATTTTGCCTAAACCTAACTTTGTACAACAAAGCCCAATAAGCCCATTTACAACATAACAAGGCCAAATCCAATTTTAATGCCCAATTAATTAAATACAGAAAATCCAATTTCACATTTAATTAACCTAAAGTGTATATCATGATTAATCACCCAAATTAAAATTTCTAAAACATCAATTTATACAATTAATCATGCTCAATGACAACAAAACATGTCCAACACATTTCATAAAAAATCAAACCCAATTTTACATGCTTTACAAGTCTCGGCCAAGGGGAAATTTTATGTCCAATTTTAATCCAATCCAATTGAATCCAATTAAACATTAATTCAATATCCCCAAATGATTTCCAACACATCCAATGAATCAAAAATCAAAAAATCCAAGAATAATAGGGCACTTCTCATTCGGCCAAGCCTACTCAATTTGGGGAAAATGTACCAAACACAAATTCATGAAATTGATCCAATCAATATTCAATTAAACATGTATTAAGCATACTCAAACATCAAATTTATTCAAATCATGCCCATATACAAATTACCCAAATTTTAAGCCCTAAACTTTTCATGCTCAAACCTTGCTCTGATACCATTGTTTGTTTCTATTAAGGACCCAAGATCATAAACAAGCATGAAATAATTGCGAATACAAATCAACGAAGTTGCAGAATACTCACATCAATCGGTTGAGCGACGCTTTGACGAAAAAAAAAAATTTCTGCCTTCATGGACTGTCACGGTAGTGAGTAGTTTGCTCATCTCTATTTTATGTTTTTGAGCTCCTCGAACAAGCTCCAAGCTTCGTCAAACGATTCCCGGCTCATGGGTGGACTTCCCTATCACCTTCGTATGTCTCTCGGAGTGCTATCTCTTGTGATTTTTAGCACAAAAATAGACACTCAAGCTTCCCATTGCTCTCGGTTTTAGACAGAAAACCAGTGAACAATTTTGCCTCCATGGGCGTGTGAGAGAGGAGAGAAAAGAGAGATAAGAAGTTGTGTGTGTATATTACAAAATGTGTATCTAATACCAAAATAATTAAAAGTCAAATACCTATATCAAATAAAGGTAAATAGCCTTTTAATTAATACAATAACTCACATCAACCATCACACTTGAGAGTCAAACACTGAAACATCAGCTCACATCAAGTCACATCAATCAATCAATCAAAGGTTACATCACTCAAAGTGACATGATTTTACGCTTGATGTGACGCTAGATGCGACTAATGATTTGACGCTTGATTTGACTTGCGTGCCGCACTCGAATTCGAAATGCGAATGCGCTCCCAAATAATCTCGGGCTCGGGTTCGCTAATTCCAAATTAACGAATTCTTCGTTGCGTCGTAATTAAATGATTACGTCTAGCGAAATCATTATTCACGTCGCTAACGAATTAATTCTAAATTAATTTGTTCGCCCGAATTAAAATCTAATTTTAATTCTGCGTCGAAATCCAATTTCGTTTAATATATCGAATATATTAATTTATCGATTAATTCCAAATTAATCGTTATCTCTCTTTATTGATATTTTATCCCAGATAAAATATCTCCGTAATTAATCCTAGATTAATTTTCTCTCTTCTAATTAATCCCAGATTAATTTAGAGTGGGAGTCATACGTCATCGGTGAATCTTCAGGAAGCGACACATGAGATCCCCAGATATGTTGGTAGTAAATTCGATCGTTGGACTATCCGAACACATAAGTACCTCGTACTACGTTTATACCGATTTACAAGACAAGGTTGGCTTCTAGCAAAACACCATGCCTACCCAGTTCTCCGGAAATAGCCTTACAGGAATAAATGATCTATATCAGGCGTAGTATACGTGGTATTGCGTATTTCTGTCCAGTATCGGATGATCACGTGCTAGGCCTGGGGCTGGAATTGTGTCTGCCCCGTACGAAGCACATGTTGGATGTCTGGTAACTAGTCTCAATAATCGGATAAACATGACCTTGTCATTTTATCCCGATGACTGCAGTATTTAAGAGTACTACTACCGTATCCTACGTGACCATCATCTCCATATGATTGGAGTGACACTTCCGTCTTGACATGACACCCAACACACTACGATTCTCAATATACCCAGCATTGGCGTACACAGAACTGTTAAAGCCTTAGACGACAGCAACCAAAGTATATTGATTGTCGTAAGTATTAGCGGTGCAAGTCTCAAGTTAAGACCAAATACACCTACCCTAATTTCGGACTTCCATAGACACATAGTCATACTACCAATGGAATTCCGAGGGGGTCTATCCAGAGCGAAGCTATTTCCCGTACCATCGGTAAAATACACCCTCCTATTACACTTGCATGAGTATCCTATACCCAAATATATGAGAACTATGCCGTTGTGCCCTCACAACGCGCACAAGTGTAATACTAGTCTTTTACGTATTTATCGATGTCCAATCTCAATAATACTCTTACTAGGGATATTTAATGATTTATCCTTCGTGGACTGATACTGTCTCATATCATTCTCATTCCAGGAACAAATCATAGGGACCTTCTATCATTTATATATCTAGGTGATCTAATCACAAATGATAAGAGTGCAATCTCTTTTGTCACATAGTTAATTTGTACAACAACACCATGATCTGTACAAATAGTGACGCTATGGGTCATAATTGTCCAACATCTCGAGCCTCGATAAATGATCTGCCACTTGGTTTTCTGTCCATTTCCTGTCTCTGACCGCCACGTCAAATTCTTGCAGTAGAAGTATCCAATGGATCAATCCGGGTTTGGCATCTTTCTTCGCGATTATGTATTTGATTGCTGAATGGTCTGTGTAGACCAGCACTTTGGGACCCAGCAGATAAGAGCGAAATTTATCAAAAGCGAACAAAACTATAAGCAACTCCTTTTCAGTGGTTGTGTAATTGAGTTGAGCTTCATTCAGAGTTCTGTTGGAATACTAAATGGTATGGAAAAAAATTTCTTTGCGTTTTCCCAAAATTGCACCTACAGCAAAATCACTAGCATCACACATCAGCTCAAATGGAAGTATCCAGTCTGGTGCTACTATGATTGGGGCATAGACCAGCATCTATTTCAAGATCTAAAAAGCTTCGTGACATTCTTTGGTGAAGTTGAAAGGCACATCTTTCTCCAGAAGATTGTACAGAGGTTTAGCAATCTTTGAGAAGTCTTTGATAAATCTCCTGTAAAATCTATCATGTCCGAGAAAACTCTGATTCCCTTTACAGATGTTGGTGGAGGTAGTTTTTCAATTGTTTCAATCTTTACTTTGTCTACCTCAATTCTCTTTTATGAGATCCGATGTCCCAGAATGATGTCTTCATGCACCATGGAGTGGCATTTCTCCCAATTGAGCACTAGGTTGGTATATTTGCACATTTGTAACACCTTTTCCAGATTTTGCAAATAATGGTCGAACGAGTCTCCAAACACGAAGAAATCATTCATGAAAACCTCCATACTTTATTCCAGAATGTCAGAGAAGATGGCCATCATGCAACGTTGAAATGTGGTAGGAGCATTACATAGTCCAAATGGCATCCTACAGAAAGCAAAAGTACCATACGGACATGTAAAAGCGGTTTTCTCCTGATCTTCAGTGGCGATGGCTATCTGATTGTACCCCGAGTATCCATCCAGAAAATAATAGAATTCATGTCCCACCAATCTGTCTAGCATCTGGTCAATGAATGGCAGCGGAAAATGATCTTTCCCTATTGTCCATGCATACACTCATGTTGGGTTTCTAGGTTAATCCCAATATCATATTAAGCATAGAAATAGAATGAATACATAAAGAAGAGTGGCAGAAACACACTTACATTGAACGGCTTTGGATGTGATGATCAACAAAAATTTCTTCAATTGATGAAGCTCTCGGCTAAGGTGGATTTTTGTTGATGATGTTGACCAAGCTCCAAGCTTTAAATGGATCCCAAGCTCTTAGATTGGTTTCCCTAACACCTTGTATAGATTCCTTGTTTGTGCTAACAAAAGATGAAAGAAAATCAAGCTTCCTTTCCTCTTTGGAGAGTCACGGCAATGGCTAGGTTTTGGGAGAGAAAGTTTTTCTGTTTGTTTTCTAAAAAAATTATGAAAAACAATTACCAAAAATTGGTATAACCTTTCCAAAAAGTCAAAGCCAATTTTGGCTCCGAAATGGCATTAAATGCCCACACTTACTTCTATCATGAATAGTGACTGCATGTCACTCACCAAAAAAGTGACTTGACATCTATCACTAAAGTTACTAGTGATGTGGCTCGCGATGTGACTTATGGGGCGCAATTGATTCGAAATCGAAGTGGCCTCGCAAAAACATTCCGGGCTCGATTTCGTTAATTCCGAATTAACGAATTTTCGTTGGGTCGTAATTAAATCAAATTTAATTAAATAATCATGCCTAGTAAAAATACTATTCACATCGCTTGCGAATTAATTCTAAATCAATTCGTTAGCCCGAATTAAAATCCAATTTTAATTCCGTGTCGAAATCCAATTTCGTATAATATATCAAATTTATTATTTTATCGATTAATTCCAAATTAATCGTTCTCTCTCTTCAAATAATACTTTATCCCAGATAAAGTCTCTCCGCTATTAATCCCAGATTAATAAAGTTCGAATCATACGTCATCGGTGAATCTTCGGGAAGCGACCAAAGAGATCCATGGATATGTTGGCAGTAAATCCGGTCATCGGACTATCCGAACACGTACGTACCTCGTACTACGTTCTTATCGATTTACGAGATAAGTTTGGCTTCTAGCGAAGCGCCATACCTACCCAATTCTCAAGAAATATTCTTAATGGAATATATAATCTATGTCAGGCGTAGTATATATAGTATTGCGTATATCGATCTAGTATCAGATGTCACATGGAAGGCATGGGGCTGGAATAGTGTCTGCCCCGAACGAAGCATATATCGGATCACTAGCAACTAGTCTCCTTATTATCGGATAATCATGACCTAGTCATATTATCCCGACAGTTGCAACCTTTCAGAGAACCATTTCTGTATCCCTGCATGACCATCATCTCCATATGACTGAAGTGATACTTTCGTCTTGACATCATATCCAATACATTACGATTCTCAATAAACCCAGAAGAGGCGTACACAGAACCTGTTAAAGTCTTGGATTACCAAAACCAAAGCGTATTGATTGTCGCAAGTACTAGCGATGCAAGTCTCAGGTTAAGACTGTTAGACATTGTGTCCCATAGCGTCACTGTTTGTAAATGATATTGTATTATTGTACAAAATTAACTATGTGATAATGAATTTCGTTTTGCCGTTTTGTAATATTATTTACTTTGATTTATAAATGGCGAAAGTCCATATGATTAGTACTGGATTGAGATGATATGAGACAGTATCAATCCATAAAAGTTTAATCATTAAATATCCCTAGTCGGAGTATTATCGAGATCGGACATCGATAATGTGGAATAGACTAGTATTGCGCTTGTGCACGTTGTGAGGGCACAACGACATAGTTCTCATATATTTAAGTATTGGATACTTATGCAAGTGCGATAGGAGGTTGTGTTTTACCGATGGTACGGAAACAGCTTCGCTCTGGATAGACCCCGCGGAATCCCATTGGTAGTATGTCTAGGTGTCTATGGGAGGCCGCATCAGGGTAGGTGTAATATGGTCTTAACCTGAGACTTACATCGCTAGTACTTGCGACAATCGGTAAACTTTGGTTTTGGTGGTTGGGGACCTAACCGGTTCTGTGTACACCTCTTCTGGGTTTATCGAGAATCGTAGTGTACTGGATGTGATGTCAAGATGGAAGTATCGCTTCAGACATATGGAGGTGATGATCACGCAGGACACAGAACTAGTACTCTATAAAAGGTTGCAACCGTCGGGACAATATGACTAGGTCAGGATTGTCCGATTTAAAGAGACTAGTTGCTTGATGTCCGATATATGTTTCGTACGGGGCAGACACATCTCCAGCCCCAGGCCTAGCATGTGATCATCCGATACTGGATCGATGTACGCAATACTACGGTATACTACGCTTGATATAGATCTATATTCCTATAAGAATATTTCTGGAGAATTGGGTAGGCATGGCGCTTTGCTAGAAGCCAACCTTGTCTTGTGAATCGGTAAGAACGTTAGTACGAGGTACGTGCGTGTTCGGATTATCCGAAGACCGTATTTACTGCCAACATATCCGGAGATCTCTTGGGTCGCTTCCTGAAGATTCACCTATGATATTTGATTCGGACTTAATTAATCTTGGATTAATTGCGGAGAAACTTTATCTCGGATAAAGTGCCTTATTTAGAGAGAGAGCGATTAATTTGGAATTAATCGATGAAATTATTATATTCGATATAATAATCGAAATTCGATTTCGACGCGAAATTAAAATTAGATTTTAATTCGGGCATACGAGTTAATTTAGAATTAATTCGTTAGCGACGTAAACAATAATTTCGCTAGGCGCGATTATTTATTTAAATTCGATTTAATTAACGTCGCGACGTAAGTTCGGTATTTCGGAAATATCGAACCCGAACGCGTGAGTGCACGTGGCCCACTTTCATTTGGAAACGTGTGGGGCCCACATGACACATGTCATTATATGTATTATTTTATTGATGATGCATTGCATGGTGATAGTGTACAATACACTCAATTGTATTGCATGGAATTTGAGTGTTTGACACTCTAAGCCATTGCATGGTTGGTGTCATAATTTTATTATTAATTTAATAAACATTATGGCATAAATATAAATTGATTTTTGGTAACAAAATCAATTAACAAAACTCTATTTTCTCTCTCACATTGCCGAAAACTGCATGCAGTTTTTGCTCTCCATCTTCTTCATTTTGGTTGTCCAAAAACTTGAAGATATTAAGGTTGTTTGGAACATCTACTCACATGCAAGGCTAGCACCTTACAAGGGATCAAAAGAGGTGATAGGGAAACCATCATAGAGCAATGAATTCACAAAGCTTGGAGCTTTCCACCTCTTTATCTTTGCCATCTTTGCAATCATCCCACCTTGGAGCTTCCATTTTGGTTTGATTTTTTTCATCACTAAAGCAATGTAAGTATGATTCCGCCATAATTTATCTTATATATATATTCAATGTTGTATTTCAAATGCTTAATCTTTCCTTGGGACTATTATAGAAACCAATAATGGTATCATGGAGCCATGGTTAAGCATGAAATACTTTAGGTTAAAATTTGGGATAAATTGATTGAAGCATGTTCTTATGAAATTTGATTAATAGTATGCTTGCATGTATATAGAATGATGTTATATGGAATCAATTTTATGAAAAATGCATTGGATGATTTTTCCCCAAAAATTTAACCTTGGCCGAATGGGTATGATAAAATTGATTGAAGCATGTTCTTATGAAATTTGATTAATAAGTATGCTTGCATGTATATAGAATGATGTTATATGGAATCAATTTTATGAAAAATGCATTGGATGATTTTTCCCCAAATTCATGCCTTGGCCGAATGTGTTGCTACTTGGAGTGGATTGGAATTTTTTTTTGTGTTTAAGATCATTGGATGACTTAGAACGTATACGGGACGTAGATTAGTAATTCAATCGGATTGAAAAACAAATCGACACAAAAACT